>JANRMT010062842.1:30540749-30555862 GCA_026402145.1 Polypterus bichir lapradei
GCAGCTTTTAAATATTATTAAAAAGCCTGAATCTAAGCTAGTGGCTTTGATTAGAATTCCAGTTAAATTAATAAACATCAAAACACATCTTTGAGAAGGATAGATAACTTTAGGATGGCTAAAAAAAAAAAAAAACAACAAAAAGCATTTCCAAATGCATATCGATCACTCCAAGTTCATAGTTCTGCTCCCTCCTGTAATGTTATTACATAATGTGTTTCTTTTAAACACACTTTTCAATGACATCTCTTCATTGTCTCTTCTTGTGCATTTCTTCCAAGCTCAAAAGTGCTGCTTCTATTTGAAACTTTGTTCCACTCATTAAACACTTAGGAATGCAAGGTGTCATCTGTGATGTAAAAATTATCTTTTTTTTATTTTATTTTAATCATATGAAACTTGTAGCCTGAATGAAATCAACTGCAATTTTAATGAAAGGTATTTTTCATTAAACAACAATGTATGTGGACCTCTAAATTAGAAGTCATTAGACGTTTTTGAATTTTTACATAGCCTAGTCAACAAACTGTTTTGCATTGCCACTAGCATTCTAACCTAAACTGAAAAATGTTTTTCTTTTTCCTATACCCAGAGATAAGTTTCAAGATTGGGGTAAAAGCTAAAATTTAGACACGTAATCTTTCAGTCACATATAGCAAATTATTATTAGTCTTGTTATCTTCCCTAATTTACCCCAAATCACAATTAAAGATCTATCTATCCATCCATCCATCCATCTATCCATAACTCAAGTGTTCAAGCTTATAAAGAAGACATGTTCATATAGACTGCAAGGGATGAAACAGTATAATATTTAAATATAATATTTTCAAACCCTTACAATCCAGTTTAACATTCACTTTATTCATTTTAGTTCTTAATGAAATGTTAGTGTATGCCTAGGCTTGTCCACCTTTAAGATAACTTAATTATGAGAGTAAGTCAGTTTTAACTGATTGTGGCTTAGTTTCAAACCACACTCAAATAAAGTATAAATAAAGTATACTTTTAAGGTTGATCTTAGTTCCTCATTTTACTATGCAGCATGTGAATATCTGCTGTACATAAAAAATAGATATCTAGCCATCAGTATGTAGTTGTAGCAGCAGTAGTTGTAGTTCTGCCGCTTGTACAGAAAACACTGAAAACCTTAGTTACATGTCTGACTAACATGCACTAAGAGCTATAACATCTGTAAAATCCATTACTCTGTAAGTTGCCTCAGTCATCTTCCATGTAATTTAGGCATGAGCTTACAACACATTTCAGAGGAAGGAGTAACATACAACTTATTTCTGGTGTGAATTTAAATTTTCTTCATTTAAGAGAACTGAAAAACCTACACATACGCATAATATACACAGCACACAGGTAGCATTTGAATACTCCCATCTGGTAAGCAGAATTCATAAAAGACATTAAGAAGTGTGTGAATCAGAAAATATCAAAAGTTTAAAATAACTCTGACACTTTAATTACTGTTTTTATTGGATCTATACATGTGTAACACGAATCTGGTAAAAATGAAGACATTCCATGTCTAGATATTGAAAGATCAGTCCAAGTGGTTTCAGATCTCATGCTACACAAAACCTTTTTGGAAAATGTTGTTGCCAAATGCAGCACATAACTGCTCAAATACTGAAAACTCATTTCAGTTTTTTACAATATAACTGCTTTCAGTTGTTTACAATATAACTGCTGATTAGACAGACTTTGTCATTTTTAAGGTTTTAATTTTAAATTTACCCCCAGAAGGCTGTAAATATGTGTCCTATTAGTATACATAACACTGGAAAACCACACCCTTGAAATATAACACAGAATGGATTTGCTAGCAAAAATCATAATTTTGTTACTTATTTAAAATATGTGTTGATCTTCCTGAATATCCTTTTCCGTATTTTTTATTAAAGGTATGGTGTTGTTGGCCAAATGTGCAAAATAACCTTTTAACTGCAAACCTGTGTCTACCAAGTAAGCTCTTTATTTTTTATTTTTGCTTTTCTATTAAATTTTATGTTTTTGCTGGCTTGTCCTTATTTATATGGTATGTATTGAAAACGAAGCCTATAAATCATTGTGTAAAATATTAATACCAATTTAACAAATGACATTAAGTTAAATTGCATTGTTAGCTTTTACTGCATCTTTTCAATTTCCCCAACTTTAAGATCTTAATATGCTAATATACAAATATCATGGAGTGTCCCTAATTCTTTTATAAGGGTTATATTATAGTATAATTATTAGATTAATAGTATAGGACGAGAAAAATCTGTTCATTGTATGACAGCTAGGACTCAAATTTACATCCAGAAAAAAATAGAATGTGATATGGAAAATCAACATTCCATACATTTTTTAAAAGAAATTTGTGAAGTCAGAATTTGTTAAAAGGAACACCTAAAACAGATGCATTATAATTTGAGCTGGTACCTTTAAAATGAAAACACATTTACTTAGATATTACTAGAGACAGACATTCAGTAGCTTTGGCTTATATCTACTTTTGCTGTAATTAAAAACTAAGTGCAATATTTAAGAGTATTAACTACTGTAATCTGGATATTTATACATTGGTATTTAATTGCTTACAACTATTAAAGTCTTTATAATGTTAAATTAATTTTTATTTGTTATAGACACTCAATTTGTATACTGTACAGGCCGTAATTGAAAATGTCCTATTGATACGTACAGGCATTGATGCATGGAATCCAGCAATCTTCACACTCCCGCTCATGCAGATCTATAGATTCAAGTGAACAAACCATATTACAGCCATGTTCTCTGTTTCTACATCGGTTCTGCAATCGATTCAAGTCATTCTTCATATACCTATTTAAAAGAGTATTTTTAAAAAATTAAAAAACAAAGGTAAAAGTGTGCTGAATTAATACAAAACTATGTGGAAGGCAATGGTGAAGAAAAGTTTACGCAGAAAGAAAGCTATGTCCTCAGGCAGTTTTTAGCTTTGCATATATACACAGTGCAATACTGAGCTGAAAAATGAGTATTAAATTGAAAATTCAACTTGCTGAGATGAAAAGACTATGTCTTGTTGTTTTAGCTACCTGAATGAAGGCCGCAACACTGAAACATCAAGTGATTGTCTGTCTTCAGGGCAGTTATGGTGATGCACCAACCAGCCGTGGATGCAGGTACTGCAGAAGGCATGTTCACAAGGTGCCTGAAGTGGGTTTTCCAGCACATCTTGACAAATGCAGCACAGAAGTCCCTCATTCACATAGCCAACAAAACACTCTATATCATAGCCCATGTTGCTTGCCTAATGAGAAAAGCAGCATGCAAAGCGGAAAATAAATACAATTAATTACTAAAAAGACTTCTAAATAGCTGTAAAAACATATTTCAACTGTTGCTTTTACCAATCTTTCACACCTGAAATCCTTACGACTTTGTGATTTTTACTAATATATTTTGTCATACCTGATTTTGCATTTTAACATTTTTGAGCTCACAGTGCAATGGACCACCAATAATCAATACATACATAAAAACATGCTGAAAGAATATACAGTATCTGACAATGTTCACTGTGATTTTAATATTTTATATAGTTTACACAGGATTACAATTCATCTTAAAATATTTAAATTGGGATACATTTGGAACGAAAACATATATTCATCAAAACACCCCTTTTCTTTTGCTTAGTTTAAGTTTGAAAATGATTTTTTATCCTTACATAATGCAAGTTGTTCAGAGTTTACTTTTTTGTTATCCCATTTCTTTCAAGTGTCACAGAAAACAACAAGAAACTAGAATCAAATACATCTATATTTTGTTAAATGAAGCTTCCATTTAATTATGTAATTATTATACACAAAAATATACGGTAGCTAATTATTTTTGATTGATTCTTATGAGTTATGATTATGTTCCAACTTACTTTCTTTAAAGAATTTTTATGTAACTGCTAATGAATTAATCGAAACTAAATTCCGAAAAGTAAAATAACATACGTTTTCGTAAAGCATATACTCTTTGTGGCTGTGTACTTGGAAGCACATTAGTAAGATGCTTTATTAAAAATGTATTTTACAAAATATTATGTACATAAACATATCAATTATGAATAACAACTCAATAAAAACCTTCCATCCTAATCAATTACAAGATATAGCGTCTTTCCCATGCTATAGTGTGAAATATGGTTAATTGAAGCAGCCCCTCTGAATTATAAATTTGTTTACTCTGTTCATTAAGGATAAGAGGTTGTATTTAGCAAGTACTTTCTAAAATCGTTTAAAAGGAGTATCTTGCTATAGTTCAAGTTGGACTGCATTCTCTCTTAATGACTGTTTATCATCCTTCAAAACATATACGGTAAACTATTTTCAATTTATTATCTATTATAAAAACTAATTCTGATAGGTTCCTAATAGTAGACAATGTAAATTTTTACTTAGATTAACAGTGTGATCCAAACGTAAGAGAGTTAATTTGCTTCCTTCTTTTGATCTCAGTCATCATGTTACCCAGCCCTCACACTCAAGAGGACATATACTGAACGTAGTTCTTTCAAAAGGATTTAAAATTGAAGTGATGCAGACTCTTCACAATTGACATAGCTGACCACTTCTGTATTTTACTTAACATAAAAGTATCTGTGGCTAGAACAAAAAAGCAGCACATTGTTATTCTGATGATGCATCTGATTGTAGGTTTGTCAATATTTTGTGTAGTCAGTCTAAATTTAATTTTTATCCAAATACAGCCAGCAATGTAAATATTAAGATGGAAAATCTGAACACTAAGCTGAGGGCTGACACTAACATACTGTAGTAGCCCTTAAAAACTGTTACAAAATGGTTAATAATTTAAATATCATGGAAAACTCAATCAATTTATGTACTTAAAAGAGACAGTTGGAACGCTGACCAAAAACAAAGAGAGACTAACTTGGCAGTCCATTATGAAGTGCTAAAGACTCACATAAGTAAATGTAACACAAAAGTTCATTCAACTTAAAAGAAGGTCCTACTTTTCTAAAATTCTAAATGAAAATGCAGGAAACCCTGGAGTATTATTTGCATCTACTGATCATCTATTAAATTCACCTCCATTAATGAACTGGATACATAAAGCTTCAGAGCATAAACTTGAAGCATTTCCCAAATTTCTAAATGATACAATAAACAATTTTACATGAAATACAATATATCCCTAAAATCCATATCGTGGTGATCTTCAGCATGCTCTTAACAGTTAGTTAAACCATTTTACTAAAATACTTTGACATTCAGCTTCGTACAATAATCACTCAACTTTGACCCAGTCACAATAGGCTATTTCAATTACTATAACTAATTTACTGTTCTTTAGTAAGACCTCAACAGAGGCTTCGTTTGACCTTAATAACATTTACAAAGCATCAGTATAAAATAAAAAGTGAAACAATCGTCTGTGAACATTATTGAAAAAAAAAAATTTTGCCCTGCACAAAGTAGATGTCTTAAATGATATACCAAATTTATAGTTTAATATAAAATCTGTGGAGGTGTTATTAGGTGAGTTTTAAAGAATTCATCCCAAGTGTATGTAAACTTCTGACTTCAACTGTCTACTCAATTATATCAAACCAGTGTTTACATGCCTTAAAAACACTGCAGAGTGTAATACAGTACCTTTAGTAATGTAGCTGGTCTACCAGTAAGGAATTGTTCCAAGTAGAGACTTCCTAGTAGGAAAGTATTTTTCTACAGTAGTATTAGAATGTGTTTCAACATTAATACATTTACAGGCCTCTGAGTTATTTTCAGTTGTACCAAACCTGTATTTACAAACCTTAAATGTACTATGTAATGCAATATAGCATAGTTAGCCATATAGCTTGTCTTTCTGTGAGGAATTGTGCTAGTTATGTATGACTAGGAAAGAACTATTTCTAGTTTTTGAAACTGTTTTTGTAAAAATACATTCAGAAGTCATTGAAACTTACACAATTGTGCCATACCTGTTTAGAATTATTATTGTTATTGTTATTATTGACCCTATTTAAAAACCTTTGTTAATCTGATACAGTGAATTCAGAATGTATTCAGACCCCTTCACTTTTTCACATTTTGCTAAGTGTTGTCTTTGCTTTGTGCTTAGGGTCATCGTCCTTTTGGAAGTTGAACCTTCAGCCCAGTCTGAAAGTTTTCATTAATGCTATCTCTGTACTTTGGTCTGTTCAGCCCTCCCTCCACCCATCCAAGTCCCAGCTGCTGAAAATTGACCTCACACCATGATGCTGCCACCACCATGCTTCTCCGTTGGAATGGTATTGCACATGCAATAAACGGTTCCTTGTTTCCTTCAGACACAACACTAACCTTGGTTTAATCAGATCAGAGAATCTTGCTTCTCACAGTCTGAGAGCCTTTAAGGTGTCCTTTTACAAACTCCAAACAAACTTCCTGCATTTTTTTACTGAGGACAGGCTTCTGTCTGGTCACTCTGAAATAAAGCCCACATTCCATTCAAGGAATGCTGCAGTAACAGTTGTACTTCTAGAAGTTTCTCCCATCTCCACACAGGTTCTCTGGAGTTCAACCAGAATGACCATTGGGTTCTTGGTCACCTCTTTTGCCATGGGCTTTTTTTGCTCACTTTTGCTGGGTTGCCAGCTCTAGAAAGAGTTGTGGTTGTTCCACACGTCTTCCTTTTAAGAATAATGAAACCAACTCTGTTAATGGGAATCTTAAAAAATACTGCAAACATTTTTGTGGCCTTCCCCAGATTTGTTCTTTGACCAAATCCTGTCTGTTAGCCCAGCAGGCAATTCCTTTGACCTCATGACTTGGTTTTTGCTAAGCAACACATTATCAACTGTGGGACCTTATATAGACAGGTGTGTACTGTTCCCTAATCCAGAATGAATTAACCATAGCTGGAAAAAAAAGGCGAGAAATATCTCAATGATATTTCTAATAAGTTTGCGAAAATGTCTCAAATTCTTTTGTCATTCTGACTGTTGCTTGATGTGGGGAAAGAATGAATGTAAATTATTTTTGCACAATGGTGCTACATAGAAAACTATGAAAAAAGTGAAAGCATTTATTACTTTTTGAATACATTGAATGTGTTATACTATTTTGCATATATACCATATGTATAAATAAATATGGTGGTGCAGTGGTAGCGCTGCTGCCTTGCAGTTAGGAGACCTGGGTTCGCTTCCCAGGTCCTCCCTGCGTGGAGTTTGCATGTTCTCCCTATGTCTGCGTGGGTTTTCTCATGGTACTCTGATTTCCTCCCACAGTCCAAAGACATGCAGGTTATGTGCATTGATGATTCTAAATTGTCCTGTGTGTGTGTGCCCTGTGGTGGGCTGGTGCCCTGCCTGGGGTTTGTTTTCTGCCTTGTTTCCTAACCCTGTATTAAGGTTATAGCAGGTTGGATAATGGATGGATGGATTGATAATGGATGGATGGATAAATAAATATGCAAATAATTAAAAAGCTCACAAAGAAAGTAAAACACTACATGCCACTGTGTAAAGTGGTTGTAAAAAGCACACAATTGAAAGTGCTTGGACTAAAAGGTTAGCTTTAAAATTATTATTCTGTTAATTTTATATTTAGCACCTTACACATACTAATTTGTGCCAGACACATCTGTTTTATTATAATAGCATTTTTTTGCTATTCATATAGTACCTAATAAACACACACACACACAAACATATATAACAAATGAATGAAAGTAACAGGTAAAGCCACACTACACTATAGGTATATGTAAACAGTGTCATGGATGGGCTGCAGGACAAACGTCACAGCAGCTTGTTTTATGAAGCCTATGATTTCTCATGTGCACCCTGTTGATACACTTAAGTCGTCACTAACCTCTGATTGCACCATATCTTCTAATGGAGCCTATTGATACACTCAAATACTCATTAATCTTTGACTAGCCCTTGTCTGATACGAAAGGCACTAATTCAGAACAGTTAGTTGCAGAAATTATCAACTCATTGTAGGCAACAAACAAAGACCAGTGAACCCTGAGTTACTTGGGGCTGCTTAAGAATAATTTATTAATAATAAAATAATTTGGTTAAGTCAAAATATCTTTTTTTAATTCTTTATTTATAAACAGTACAAATACAATAAACAAATAACAGTAAAAAAATAGTATTGTTTAAAACACATATGACAAATAAGACAAATAATGCAAATTCCTGCAAAACCAGGAGTATTTAACTCATTTACATAAAGAATTTCACATAACTGAACATGTTAATAGTTCTTTCAGCTTGCTTATTTTTAATATTTTTACATAAAATTCCATTTCTATTTTAAACAGACTAATACTTAGTGTGGACTTCATCATTTAATTTTATAGATGTGGTATTTCTCCGTAATCAATAATAAATTTATTATAAATCCCTTGTCCACATTTACGTTTGTAAAATAAAATAAAACATCAAAGTAATTGAAAGATATCTTAAGATTCAAAGAAATTTGTACAAAATATTCAAGGTTCTTCCATAACATTTTGGATTGAATAAATTGATAAAAACAAATGCATTATAGTTTTTTATATCCATATTACAAAATATACAATTCTCATCTAGGCTGAGTTTGAATCTGGATAATATTTGCTTAACAGGGTAAATGTTTTTTATGGCACTTCCTTAATTCTATTGGTCAGATAATATATACTTGATATCATCCCAACATTTTGCGAATTAACATTTACAACTTTATAGTGTTCCAATAGGTTTTTGCAGGTAGAATATAAATTATTGAATATATATTTCTTATAAAATTATTGTAACATTTCTTATCCAAAAAGATAACACCTCCCCATAATATATTAGATGTCAAATGACCAGTCAACTGCCCTTCGGCAAAGTCATATCCCCTCTGGGGATGACATCAAACACTATAGTGTATTCTTTAGGTGCAACTGCAATGTGAAATGTTTTCAAAAACTCTTCACAAGATAGTAACAAATCATTCTGATTTAGTAATTGTCTTACCAGTATAATATTATGGTCGAAACGTGTTTGAAAAAAGATGAATTTATTTTTATATCTTATATGTCTGTTATTCCAAATAATACCTAAATGTGGGGAATATTGTGTTTACAGGCCACTGTCCAAGATATAAATGCCTGTTTATGGAAATTCAATAAATTACCAAGTGTTATTTTAGAATCAAAATTGCATTTAAATAAAAACTTAGGTCCACCCAGGTTCTCTAAAGCAAATTTAGAGATGATATTCCACATACTGTTTGTATTTTTTAGAAAGTTTTTTTTTTATCTATTTAATGTTAGAAACAGCGTTTGACATTTTAAAATATAAAACATTCAGTCCACTTTGACCCTGTTGTATTAGCAAGAATTTTTTCAAATAATGATATTTGTTTTTCTAGATAAAATTAGTATAAAGAAGTTTATCCAGATTATTTATTACAGATTGGTATGTCTCTAACGATTTTGCTGTATAAACTGGCCATGATATGCCCTACACTTTTAAAAGAAACACACGACCCTTAAGGAAAGGTCTCTGCTCAACCATTTTTTTAATATTTTTTTCCATAATGGGAGCAAAATTTAATTTCGTTCTTTCTAACTGATCTTTACATATATCAAGTCCTAAATATTTCGCTTTTTGTTTTATTGAAATGTCAGTATAAGTAAATTCAATTTTACAATTCTTTAATGGCAAAATTTCACATTTTCCAATATTAAGGGTTATTCCTGACACAGATGAGAAGATATTCATTCTCTAAATTGCTTTTACAACCTCCTGTTCATTTCTTAAAAACATTGTGGTGTCATCCGCTGACAGATTTTAACTTCTCTCCCAAACAGACTGATACTTTGAAAATGATATTAATATGAAGGGCCATTGTTTGCATTACCAATAAAAACAAGAGTGGGCAAAGTGGACAGCCTTGCCAAATACAGTATCTCTTTTAATATCAAATCTTGATTATGTTCTATTACAGAGTTTAACTGAACGATTGCAACTACTATATAAAAAATGGGCCAAAACCAAAAAAGCAGCACCTTAAAAATAAACCTGTTTTCAATCGTATCAAACGCTTTATTAAAATGTAAAAATAATACCACACTGTCATCCTTAACCAAAAAACCCTCGAAATTCTCAGTTAAAGCACTCTGCACACGCAATGTCGCATATTTGACTGCATTTCTTTAATTTCATTTACCTTTCAAAGATAACCTTAGACTAAATTTGACACAAGTCCATTAGTACGTTGTGAGTGATAAACCATTACAACTTCCAAATGAATTTATGTTTTTGATAAAAAGGGGTGATTAAGTAGATAGTGTATCATCGTTGATGCTACGGATTACATATGCACTCTCAAATTATTTCTAATTTTCTTGAAAAGGCACTCACCCGCAAAAAGGACACCACCTGTCTCTTCTGCTTGCGCACCACTGCAACTGTTACGATATTGTCCGATCCGCGCTTCTTATTTTACAACACGAGTCACCATCCGATGTGTCTCTTCTCATGCGCTCTCTGCCTATTTAACGGCGCTGGACATGCATGTTACATCAGCCAGGGATGAATCACCTAAAGAATGAGCTGGCATTACATCATTAATAGCAGGTGCGCCTGAACACGGCATCTCAGCACAGCCGCATGTTCTTTTTCCAACTAGTACAACAAGAAGCAAGCAGTCCTTTTAAAGATAACGAGCCATGTAAAGAGCAGAGAACCCGTCAGTCCTGGCGCTTGACACCAATGCTAAGCATAAATGTCATTGTTTTCGTAACACCATATTTAGCATTTGCTGGTGTGTTTTTTTAAACATTTGTCCACAACGTTTGTCCTTAAAATAAGCAAAATAGTGTAATCTAGGGGTCCGATTAGGAATAGAATTAGGAATATAGGTCTGAAACTAGACTGGTGTAAAGTGCTCTCAAATATGACCTTGGGACATTGCGGTTAAGACTTTGCACTTTTAAACCCTGCGTTTGTGGGTTCAAGTCCTGATACTGACACTGCGTGACCATGAGCAAGTCACTTCACCTGTCTGGGCGGCACAGTGAGGGATCGCTGGGTATAAGAAATGTAACCAGTAGTAACTAAATGTTATTTTGAAGACGGACATCAGTAGTAAATGTGAAATATTTTGCCTTTTGAATAAGTAACTAGTTTGCAAAAACTGTGAAAAAGTACATTCGCGGGTTGCACGCAAGCATGTAGCTGGGAGCGAATAAAAAAGACGGCCGAATACGTACCTAACTTCAGCCTTGTGTTCATTACTGTTATCATTATTATTATTACTGTTACTATTATTCTGTTAAATATTAATAATTACCACCAAGTCCTTTTGCAAATGTACTGTGCCGAAAAAATACTACGCAGTTTAAACGCAGATCCCTCTCCTACCCACACTCCATGCACACTCCATGACTCAAACAGTAGAGTGACTACTTTTCTCTGTTTAAATAGGTTGAATAACTGATTGCACAACCAGAGTTATATGTGATACCAATTAAAGAAAGAAGCTAGTTTGAAAAATCCCTCTAATCCAGTAGTTTATGATTTTTAGAGGTACCAACAGATGTGTCCAGGCCATTTTAAAATATCTTTGTGGAATATGCAGTACTTTTTATCTCTTTTTCACACTTGGCTTTCAGTTACACATGGGATAATGGTTTTTTTATTTAGTCACTTTTCCTGAGGCATGTAGCACCTTTTCGATGAGTTGTAAGGGTACGTGCCCGAGTGCATTTCGCTCCAAGGTTAACGGAGATGCGGGCTGATCGTGATGCATAGTGATGGGCGAAGTGAAGCTTCACGAAGCATTGAAACGTTTGAAGCAATTGTGTCGGAAATCGTATCGAAGCTTTGAATCATTTGACACTCACCTCTCTAGTGACACCTCCTGGCCATTTTCATTAACGTTACACAAACTCATGATCCACTTCAGTGACGTCTGTTAAAACTCTTACTGCTCTTACTTTTTCGCTGCTACAGACTGACAACGAAGAGAAGGGTTTGTCAGCAGTCAGCAGCTTCTAGTGTCTGATGTCTATATATATATATATATATATAACTAACGCCGACAGCCAGAATGCACTATATGGTAGCAAGAGTTAAACAAAATAAGACGCCTCACTCATGGATCTCGCTCCTGTTATTAGTATTATAATTAACCCTCATCTTTTCTTGAGATCACATTTAATAGCCTTAAATATTTTCTTTGTTCTGACTTAATTAAAACGGAGTAAACGGAAAATAAAGGTTTAACCCTGTACTTTGCCATGATATAGGTAAGCACATTTGAGAAAGAAAAGATGAAATCCTTAAATCATAGATGTTATTATTCGATCAAGTATTAAAATATTTCATTTATTAATATTTTACAATATTTTGTGGAGCACAAAAGTAACGAGTTCGTTACGAAGAAAAAACGCCGTCAGTGGCTCAACTAAGGCGGTTGCTTTTCAAATTCTGAGCGTAGTGCAAGCCCGAGTTCGATCCAAATTAAAGACTCATCAAAATTCATAATAATAAAAAAAAATAATCAGGAGTGAAATCTTTATAACCAATTTGAACTAAGTAATTTTGAGAGATACTGTGGAAGGATCGCATAAGAGATCTGTTCGGGAATCATCCCCACTTAGAATCGCCATCAAAATGCGATGACTAATTGCGTATTTACATTAATCCATCTTCTATTTATTACCATTTGGCGTCCATGAACCCCTCCATTGAATAAGGTGATAATAAACCCACTGTGGTAGATCAGGTTGAGTTTGCTCTGCTGCACCAAACATTCAAAGGTGTCAATCCGGAGCACATCAAAGAGGCTGAGAGACACTGCGCAGATCAGTCACGGCACACTGTTCACTGACACACACGGGACACTCCAAGGTGAGCATTGCACGTATCAAGTGAGCATTGCACGTATCAAGATCGGCATTAAAGATCCTCTTGTAAACTGCAATACCTCTGACGTTAGACACGTTAGACACGGGACGCCCTCCAAATCACGGAACGCCCATAGCATTAGTCACGGAACGCCCTTGATAGCCCGCTCCATGTAATGACGCGATTACCGTAACGTCTTTTCCCAGCGTCACTCGCATCATGCCCTCTGCGAGACAGTACTGACACGCTCGTTACAACCGTTTCTATTTGGACAAACATAAATGACTTCCAGTCTCACACTTAAGCTATCCAACCATTCTAAGCGCTTAAAAGTATTGTTTTGTTTTGTTTGTTTTTGTTTTTACTATTTTGAATGGTTGTTCATTACGTTTTCACCTAAACCGTTACATTATACAGTAGTAAAAGTAACAAATCTTATTACCATTTAGTGTTTCAAACAGAATGTATCTTATGAAACTCATGCCTAGAGATTTTCAATCTATAACTGTATTTCATATTCCCACTAGCAAATTATAATTATGTGAAACAATATTAAGCTTAATTAATTTTTAAAAGGTTTGCAAAAACAGCGCTACATATAAAATTGGTTTTAAAATTGAAAGGGAAACATTTTAGGAAACAGTCAGTCATTTATTTATTGATTTGATCCATCAACATTTTCATTAATAAAAGCTGTATGTGTGAAATACTGTATGTCATCAACTGAACGGTATGTGACAGCCAAGAAATTTTACATTTTTGAATAACTTTTGAGTTTGAGACAATCGAGATTTTTCTTAAACCTTTTTCGTGCAACATTTAAGTAGATCGCAAAGACCTAACTTAGATCGGCATAAAAACAAACTGTCTCTTTTATTTTTGATAAATATTAAATACTATTACCACTACTACTACTAATAATAATAATAAATAGTGGGCCGACTGCAGTGGGCATTCAGCAGGGAATCATCCCGAGGTGATCTCATCATTAAACATACAGTATTTATTGTCTTGTGCATACAGTAGAATTATATTGTTACTTACATGTCTCACCAGAACAGTGATAATATAATAAAACACAAAAAATATAAATAGAATACACTGTACAGGATAGATATATATTCAGTTATATTTCAAATATTTATACATAGTCTTTTTCTTACAATGTTTGTTATTTGGATTGGCTCTTCAGTAACTCCACAACTAAAACACTTTCTCTGAAGCCATACTGAGGGCCACTGGTTCTTTACTATTTGCCAGAAGGTAGGAGTAAGAAAAACAGTTGTGCAGGATGGCAGAGTGTGTAATAATCATAGCAGAATGTATTTTATATATCCTGGATAGAAGGCAGCTGGAGGCCAGTAATATTTTGTGGCTTTCACCACCCTCTGTAGTGACCCAAGCATGTGTACCCTACCAGGATGTGATGCCGCCTGTGAGATATCTCAGGAAGGCATTGGTGAACTTGGCAATAGACAAACCATGCTGTTCCCTCCTCAATTAATCAGTGATTGTTACTGTATGAAATTTAAACAAGCTCACCTTTTCCACAGCACTCTACAAAAACAAACCACAGCGTAATCCATCCTCTGAAGTCTATAACCTGCTCCTTCATTTTTGGGCATGAAAGGTCAGATTGTCCTGGGACCGCCAAGTCAGCAGATAGACCTCTTGTCTGCAAGCCATTTAATCAGTGGTGGTGATTAGGCCTATGACAGTGATGTCAGTAGCATTTTTAATGATGGAGCTGGTGTGGTGTCTGAATGCACAGTCACACCAGGGGATTAGCACACTTACCCCATAGTGTGCCTGGGTTGAGGGTCAGCATAGAGGATATGATGCAGGCAATCGGCAAAGCCGAGGTCTGCTCACTATGAAGTCCAAAATCCAGTTCTGTTGGCACAACAGTGTTGAATGCTAAGCTATTGTCTATTAACATATGTCTGTAAGAGCAGTTTTTACATTATCCAGATGTGCCAAGATGATATGGAGTGTAAGACTTAACTACTGTACCAGTATGCATCGTGGAGATGGTGAAGTGGAGCAAAGTGATGTACTAAGTTCAAAGTTAGTAAGAAGTCTGAGTGAATGTAGTTAATTCTAAAATGAGTTATCACATACAACACACAGACTGTTCTAAACATGAAAAGGATGAATAAACAGATAAGCACATTTTAAACATTACAAAAGATATAAATCATGAAACACACATATATTCCCTCTCTCTCTCATA
>JANRMT010062842.1:30580862-30634066 GCA_026402145.1 Polypterus bichir lapradei
ATGGGGACGGTCCCCAAAACTTTGTTTTGTATTGTGCAGTATTCTTTTGGAGAGGAATAATCATCACAATTGGCGTAGTCGACAAGGATTATTCTTCGTCTATTTAAAGATGTCGGAGGAACTGGATCTTAACACCGTTCTGAACACCATCATGGGCGATCTGCAAACTTTAAAAATACAGATGGGTGAGACAAGGACCCAAGTAGCAGAAGCCAACGCTCGTGCTGCTGCTGCTGCTGCAGGTGTACGGACGGAGGTCGCTCGGCCACCACCACCTATTGCTATCGCTACATTAATAGAATCGGACGACATCAAGACATACTTTTTGATCTTCGAGCGTACCGCTAAGCGGAACGCATGGCCGAGGTCGGAATGGGCGTACATACTGGCTCCCTACCTGAAGGGAACGGCGCAGAGAGCCTATTATGATCTAACTGAGGAGCAGGCAGCTGATTATGACGCTCTAAAAAAGGAGGTCTTCAAGCGCTTCGGCGTATCTCCGGAACAGCAGGCGAGAGAATGGAGGGAGTGGCAGTTTGATCCCGAGAGACCGATAGGAACCCAGGGCTTTGAAGCCTGGGGAAAAGTATGTCGCTGGCTACGGCCCGACATTAATAATTCACATAAAATGGCCGAGCTACTAGTGTGTGAAACTTTTGTGCATGCCCTCCCTGACCATATCGCCCAGCAAGTACGGAAACATAATTTTGAGGACATGGACTCCTTAATCCAGATCACTGAGCGTCACTGGGCGGCTTGCAAATCAGGGAAATCAGAATGGTTCTCCCGCCGAACCCAACAGGCACGTGGGGCAACTCCTGAGCCCACCCAACAAGCTCCCGAGCCTGCCGTCCGTAAACGGGACAGAGGTGCTAGTCTTCCCCACTGTTTCAAGTGTGGGGAGATTGGACATCTGTCCCCCAACTGTACCATCGAGCCCATGGATTGCTCATTAGTTAAGGGAGAAAGGTATTGTGCCACTGTGACTAATCCTTTATCTCTTCCATATACAGGTGCAGTTATTATAAATGGCAGGAAGGTAAGAGCAATGTTTGATTCCGGGAGTAACATTTCCATTGTTGCCACCCGTTTCGTTTTACCGCAACAGTGGACTAGGATAAAAACTAGTCTAAAATGTATTCATGGGGACATCCTGTATTATAAAACGGCCAGATGTGTGGTATCAGTAAATCATCACCTAACGAGCATGACCATGGCTGTATTACCGGATCCTCCTTTTCCAGTTATATTGGGTAGAGACTGGAATAAAATTACCAGCGGTAATAACGTAACTGTACCTAAGAAACATTTAGGCTTAGTAATGGAGAATACTGCTCCGACTGCCTCCACGCCATGTCCCACAGTAGCACGGACCCATACGGGTACCCAATGTGAAGAAATTGATGTCCCATCGACCTCTGCGGGAACTAGTGCAGTTAATGCAGAAGACGTGGAGACAGAAACCTCACCCCTTAAGGTCGCACAAGACCCTATACAAGATTTAACTGCCCAATTTCTATTAACACCATCGTCTTTTAAAAGGGAACAATGGAACGATGATTCCTTAAAAAATATTAGGAATGCAGTAGTATCCACCGAGGGTTATACAACCCTGGATCCCATGCCACCGATGCCGTTCTTTGTGCTTAAAAACGAATTATTATATAGAGTGGCAGAACACGAGGGAGAAGTGCGAACGTTGTTGTTAATTCCACGCACTTTTCGGCGAAAGGTGTGTGAATTAGCACACGCTCACCTTCTAGGAGCCCACTTAGGCTCCGACAAAACGTTAGAGAGAATAAAGCTCCGATTCTATTGGCCGGGAATTAACGAGGAGGTCCGGCGATTTTGCGCTTCCTGTCCTCAGTGTCAACTTCGCCAGATTCCTAGACGGACGCGAGCTCCTCTCGTTCCCCTTCCCCTTATTGATATCCCTTTTGAACGAGTCGGTATCGATCTCGTAGGACCATTGGAACCCTCGTTAAAAGGATTTATATATATTTTGGTGCTAGTAGATTATGCCACTCGCTTTCCGGAAGCTGTCCCATTGCGCTCAGCTAATACAAAAAACATCGCACGGGAATTAGTAGGGATATTCGCTCGTGTTGGGATTCCCAAAGAGGTTTTAACGGACCAAGGGACTCCTTTCACTTTGGAGACATTCAGGGAAGTAGCCAAATTACTCCGAATAAAACATCTGAAAACGTCTGTCTATCATCCCCAAACTGACGGGTTGGTGGAGCGTTTCAATCAAACTTTGAAACAGATGTTACGCAAGGTAGTTAACGAGGATGGAAGAAACTGGGATCTGTTGCTTCCTCTCGTTTTGTTTGCTTATCGGGAAGTCCCTCAGACCTCTACTGGTTTCTCTCCCTTTGAATTATTGTATGGAAGACAACCCAGAGGGCTTTTGGATATGTTAAAAGAAGGATGGGAAGAGGAGGTCCTCCCAACTTCAAATATTCTTGAATATATCGCGCAATTACGCGATAGACTAGAGAAAATCAGACCTATTCTAAAAGAAAATTTGGAAAAGGCACAAGCAGCGCAGTCCCGTTATTATAACCGAAACACCACCATTCGGGAATTTGTCCCGGGTGATCGTGTGATGGTACTCGTCCCAACTTCTCATTCAAAGTTGTTAGCACATTGGCAAGGCCCTTATGAAATTAAAGAAAGAAAAGGTCTCGTTGATTATTTGGTTAAACAACCTAATCGGCGACCTACTGAACGAGTATATCATATTAATTTGCTGAAACCATGGAAGGACAGGGAACCTGATCCCTTGTCCAATCAGCCTCGTTATCTTTTTATGTCATGTGCCCATCTTAATTTTGGTCCCGATTTGACATCCAAACAACGACAAGATCTCGAGAAGGCTATCTTGTCTGTCCCTAAAGTTGTGGACGAGATACCGGGACGTACTGCGTTGATTGTTCATGATATTATTACTAACCCTGGAGTGATTGTCAGAGAGAGACCTTATAGGCTCCCGGAGGCAAAGAAAGCGGAAGTAGAGTTGGAAATTAGACGAATGCTAGAATTAGGGGTTATTGAGGAAAGTCATAGCCCTTGGTCTAGTCCAATTGTCTTAGTTTCTAAACCTGATGGGTCGTGGAGGTTTTGTAATGACTTTTGACGACTTAATCAGGTCTGTAAATTTGATGCGTACCCTATGCCGCGGGTGGATGATTTACTTGATCGGTTGGGGAGCGCTCAATTCCTAACTACTCTTGACATGACGAAAGGGTATTGGCAAATTCCCTTAGCAGACTCCGCCAAAGAAAAAAACGCTTTTAGTACACCCAGTGGACATTGGCAATACAAGGTCCTTCCTTTTGGCTTGCATGGGGCACCAGCTACCTTCCAACGTCTGGTAGACACACTGCTAAGGCCCCACAATTCATATAGTGCTGCCTACTTAGATGATGTGGTCATTTATTCCAGCACGTGGAAGGATCATGTATGGCAGGTTAAAACAATACTCTCCAAGCTAGCGTCTGCTGGTCTTCGAATTAATCCGAAGAAATGTTTTTTTGGATTAAGAGAATCCAAATATTTGGGCTACCTAGTAGGAGGGGGTGTTGTTAAACCACAATGTTCCAAAATTGATGCCATTCTAAACTGGCCCCGTCCGATGAATAAGCGGCAGGTACAAGCATTTTTGGGATTGGCAGGTTACTATCGTCGTTTTGTACCGCAATTCTCAGAAATTGCTGCGCCCTTATCTAATTTAACAAGGAAACGAGCACCTTTAAAAGTGGTATGGGATATTTCGGTTGAGAAAGCATTCAGTGACTTAAAATTGGCCCTTACTTCAGCACCTGTTTTAAGATCTCCTGATTTTTCTGTTCCTTTCATCCTCCAGACCGACGCATCGGCCACATGTTTGGGTGCCGTGCTGAGCCAATGCGTTGATGGTGCTGAACACCCTGTTATGTACCTGAGCCGGAAACTGCTGGACCGGGAGACCAAGTATGCTGCGGTGGAGCGAGAAGCCTTGGCGATTAAGTGGGCTGTCACGTCTTTGAGGTACTACCTACTGGGGCGTGAGTTTACTCTGGTGACGGATCATGCTGCTTTACAGTGGATGTCCCTTCATCGGGAGTCTAAACCTCGCATCACTAGGTGGTTTTTAAATCTTCAGCCTTATCGTTTCAGTGTCATTTATTGTAAAGGTTCCTTACAGGCCAACGCAGATGCTCTCTCTCGTGTCCACGACCTCTCGGTGCAGGTCGCCCGACCCGAGGGGTCTGGGCTGAGGGGGGGGGGTCATGTCACACATGTGCGATTAGGAGGCAGTCAAAGAGTCTAAAGGTGAGTGAAACATCGCGAGATAGAGGGTTGTCACGTGGTACTTACCTGAATCTCTTTTGCTAAACAGAAAACTTGAAGAAAAATAATTCCTCCACGTCCGGATTCCAAAATGGCCGCGACGACGTCACTTCCGGCCCACCATAATGACGTCACTTCCGGCTCCATCAATTCACCTCATTTCCGTCCCATCATGATGACATTGTTTCCGGTTCCTGTTTTCAACGTCACTTCTTGCCAACCATTTCCTGTCCCATAATCCTTTCATGTATAAAGTCGCCATTTTGACTCAAGAAAACTGTTCATTGTTTGGTTTTTGAGACTCTGAATCACTCTTTTCTTTAATTGTCTGGAAGACAATATATGGGGACGGTCCCCAAAACTTTGTTTTGTATTGTGCAGTATTCTTTGGGAGAGGAATAATCATCACAATATATATATATATATATATATATATATGACAGCAGCAACACTCATAACAGTGACAAAACAATTACATTGACAATCATGTTATGTTATTTTCAAAATGTTTCCTTTTCTTTTTCATTACTTTTTTAACACACTACTCCGCTGCGAAGCGCGGGTATTTTGCTAGTTACCTATATAATTCCTTACAAACACATCGACAGATAAACACTTCAACACAGACTTGTGCTGTGAGGATTTCAGCAGGGCGATGCCTTTATCTCACTGAATTCGGGGTGGGGGTGTAGCAGGCTGCATTCTGTTGATCCACACATTTTCAAAACAAAAGCAGGCTGTTAGTGAAGTGATAAAGAGCTACGAGCTTCTTGGTTTATGTCAGGAAAATTTAAGGTGGTCAGGGACGACGAAAAAAATCGTACATTTCAGGGATTCTAGTGTTAAAGATATGACTGGATAACATTTTTCAGGAAGGGGCAAAAAGATCTAGAAAAATGTAGAGCTAAATTGTTTGGAGAGCAAAATTCTGCTTATGTTTTGCTTTAGAGACGAAACAGTTTAATAATAAGAAAATTACATCTCTTTAAAATAACAATACCTTGACTTCTACATTTCAGAATTTTATAAGAGATTTATCTTCATTCAATCCTCAGATAAATTATGTATTTTTTTAATAGTTTACAGATTGTAATTTCTTCAATTAGTTACCACAATAGGGAATTCTGTGAGAACCCATTCTGAGAAGAGTGAGAAGAGTTAGATGACATCATTAAAAGTAGGCCAAACAATAAGACTCCTGGACCAGATGGCTTACTTTTGGAATTTTATCAAATACTAGCTGTCCCCCGCAGCTCTGCCCACTTAATAGTGAAACAGGAGAAACTTTAAAAAATCAATAAAAAAAATTTTTAAAAATGTAATTCTGGCCAAGCAGAAGGTAGGTACACTCCAATGTCAAATGCTGGCACTGTATCTGATCGTGTTCAGCCCTGACTAGAGAGCATCCCCCAAGTGGAGAGAAAAGCACGTGGTCATGATATCTCTGGCAATCAGCAGCTACCCTCTAAAACACACATAACTCTGATCTCCCTCTCAAAAATGTTACTCCTTAACAGTCTGTAGATAATAATGTCTGTTGAACAAACAGGTATCACTAGCTAAGTGGAGGCAAGGTATGCTCCAAGACGTGGCGAGAGTTAGACCAACTCAAACGGAGGCTGGCACACGATTGAGGAAGGCCCCACTTTCCTCTCCTCAGCCTGCAGTTGTTCTCAGATTCGCACAAATAAATGGCTACTGCAAGCAAACTATGCTACTTAGCGCAATGAGAGAAGTCACAAAATCAACCGGAATGTTCAAGCAAATTATAGAAAAAAATCAGATCTAAATCTGTTAAGTAGTTCTCTCGTGAAAAGCGGAGAGACAGACAAACAGACAGATGTTGGATTTTATACATAAATATATACAGTATATATATATATTTTTTATGAATACACTGAATGTGGGGAACTAACAGAATCAATGAAATAGGGTCTTATATCACTAATACCCAAACCAAATAAAGACCATTGCCATTTGGATAATTGGCAACCCATTGCACCTTTAAATTCAGATTGCAAGTTATTGCTTCTCTGTATTCAAATAAACCCTGTTTGGAGGAAATTATTTCTAATACCTAGTCTGTCTTTATAAATGGAAGGCAAGAACATTAGATTGATTCTTGACATTTTAAAGTATCCAAGTCAAGTCAAGTTGGGGAGCATGCACTGGTACAGTGTGATGCCGCACCCACTACATGATGAAACACCTCAGGATTCCACTTGGCAACCCCCCAGGTAGACACGCAGTCTAGTCCCAGCCTCCAGAAATGACCCCCTATCTGCTGCAGCCAGGTGTTACGTGGGCGACCCCTTGGCCTGGTCCAGTTACTTGGGTCCTCAACAATGAGGATCCTGCGAGCCAGATCACCCTCAGGGAATCACGCCACATGGCTGTAGTGCTGTAAGTGATGCTTTCTCACAATGCAGGTAATGTGCTTCATTCGGGACTCCATGAGCAATGGCTCATTCGACACAAAGTCAAACCAGCGGTACCCAAGGATTCTTCGAAGAGACACAGTACCAAAGGAGTCTAGTCTTCATCTCAGGTCAGTGGATGGTGTCCATGTCTCACAACCATATAGCAGGACAGGAAGTACCAGGACTCTAAAGACTTCGACCTTCATCCTTTTGCATAGATATCGGGAGTGCCACGCACCCCTTACCAGCGACCTCATGACCCCCCATGCTCTCCCAATCCGTCTACTGACTTCATAGGAAGAGTCACTGTAGAGGCATGAATGTCACTGCCAAGATAAGTAAACCTCTCGACAAGGTCGACATTCAACTATCCAAAACATATAAATCAAGATGCGCTCATTCTCTTTTTAGACTTCTTACAAGGCCTTTGATGCTGTCAAGCACTTTTTTTATCTTTGAAGCTTTAGATAAATTCAGTTTTGGCGATAGGTTTAACAATGTACTCTTTATAATGGTATCAATATTTGTGCATGTCTCTATCTTCTGGCACTTTTCCTTTTGTTACTAATAGGGGCATTGTCAGGGGTGTCCTACCTCCATTTCGTTTCCTTGTGGCAACAGAATTCCTTAATCTGTTTGTTACTCATTGTTCTGGGATTAAGGGTATTAGAATTGGTAACAAAACCCTAAAAATCAGTCAGCTGATGACACATGTCTGTTTCTGAAGGATTAGTCAGAGGTCTCAGTTGTTTTAAACAATCTTAATCTTTTTTCAAGGGTGTCTGGTCTATCTGTGAATGCAGAGAAAAGTGAAGTCATGTATGTGCAACTTTCTGATAAGAGCACTATTAATGGAATAGCTGTGAAACAATGAGAAGGTGCAATTGCGTCAACACTGTATTATTTAAATTTGTTTGGAAGAACAAGACTGAATATATTAAGAGGAATACATTGTTAAATAGTTACAGTGATGGTGGCCTTAATGCCTTGAGATTTCAGACAGTCCGGTTTTCAAATTAAATTGGATTAAAAAGTTTCTTTCTGGGACAGATGTACCTTTGTACTGGATGTCAAATTTGGTATTTGAACATTGTGATGGCCTAAAATCCTTGCTGTCTTGTAATTTCAAATGTAGTAAACTCTCAATAAAACTTTTCAACTTTCACGAACAAGCACTTGATTCTTGGAAAATTTCGTTTAAACATAATTTTTCTCCCCATACTTGCAAAATTTGGATCATTGAGTACAACAAGTCCTTATTTATAAAATAATGGTCTAACCAGAACATTCTTTATGCTTCCGACATTCTAAATGAGCAGGGAAATCTTTACACATATGATGATTTTATAGTTTTAACAGGGGCAAATGTTTCTTTAAAAGATTACGTAAAGGTGACAAGGAGCATTCTTGCTAGATTGAGAGATTTGTTCAGTGCCCACTTGAGGTATATATCACTTTATCTAATTACACTCCATGACTATTTTGGATCATAGCACCTCAAAAGCTAATGTTAAATGGAAAGTTGCATACCCCAAATTAAACTTGAGTAATTTGTGGATTGTCTCAAATAAATTTCTTGTCCCCAATAATTATTAATCTGTTATTATCCTTGTAACAGATAGTGAAGTAAATTTTGTAATGATGTGTCTCCTTTGTGTTCATTTTACAAGAAAGAAGATGACACTATTAATCATTTTTTATAGCTGTGCCCACTCAAAAGTATTTTGGTCAGCTGTTGTTGCTGTGTTGTTTGTTTCTGTAAACTTGTACATATTTCTGAAAATATGGTGTTTATTTTGGAAACTGAAAGAAGTGAGATTGATTTGAGCAACACCTTTAAACTTCTTTGTCTCTTGCGTAAATATCATATTCATAAATCCAGAGCCATAAACACAAAACTGAACCTGAGATTGTTCTCTTGTATAAAATCACTCTTTATGGTGTGGACGCTAGGTGGCACTGTTGCCCCTTTAAACCCAACAGACAGACACTCAGGACACCAGGTAAAAGCACCAAGAAGATATGTGAATTATTTTCTTCTTTAAAAAGTGTTCCCTAAGCACCACAGCCACAATAATCCAGGCAATTACAATAAATCAAGCACAAACACAATATAGTTTTCTTTCTCCTCCACACCTCCCAGCAAGTTTTGTCCACCTCCACCCAACTCTGGCTCACTTGCTGGGTTCACAGCAGTCCTTTATATACGTTCCGACCCGGAACTGATTCTGTCCACATGACTTGCCAGCACTTCCGGGTCAAAAATGAGAACTTGAGTTTTCTTCAGCCCAGAAATACTTCTGGGCTTTTGTCCCCATGACTTGGTAGTACTTCCGGGCTATGGATGAGACATGACTCCCCAGGTTCTCTTGCAGCGTCCCCCGTCGGCACCCACAGTACCCAGCATGGCTGTGGTATTAAACTACTTGTCCCATGGTGCCCTGCGGGAATCCAGGGCACCGCTACACTGCCCCGAAGCTGCCATCTAATGTCCCAAAGAGAGGTTGCCTTCCCCCATCCTTTCATTCTGTGGGCGACCTAGCCGGGTTGAGCTGCTGGCCGTCTGTTACAATGGCTATTAAAAGAATGTCAAATCCAATAAACAGTAAAGCTGCTAAAACATATTCTTCATTTCAAATCATTGTTATTAAGTTAATTATGTGAGCTGTTATTAATGTATTTTTTGTTTTTGTAATGTTTATGTATTCCTAGCCTAAATTCAATTGTCATTTTTGATAATTGTTTGTTAATTGTATTACTGTATTTGTAGTTTTGTATTTATATACTGCTCAAAAAAATTAAAGTAACACTTTTTAATCAGAGTATAGCATCAAGTCAATGAAACTTTTGGGATATTGATCTGGTCAGTTAAGTAGTAGAGGGGATTGTTAATCAGTTTCAGCTGCTTTTGTGTTAATGAAATTAACAACAGGTGCACTAGAGGGGCAACAATGAGACAACCCCCAAAACAGGAATGGTTTAACAGCTGGAGGTCACTGACATTTTTCCCTCCTCATCTTTTCTGACTGTTTTTTCCTCTAGTTTTACATTTGGTTACGGTAAGGGTCAGTATTAGCAGCATGAGGCGATACCTGGACCCTACAGAGGTGGCACAGGTAGTCCAACTTCTCCAGGATGTCACATCAATATGTGCCATTGCCAGAAGGTTTGCTGTGTCTCCCAGCACAGTCTCTAGGGCATAGAGGAGATTCCAAGACACAGGCAGTTACTCTAGGAGAGCTGGACAGGGCTGTAGAAGGTCCTTAACCCATCAGCAGGACCGGTATCTGATCCATTGGGCAAGGATAAGCACTGCCAGAGCCCTACAAAATGAACTCCAGCAGGCCACTGATGTGAATGTCTCTAACCAAACAATCAGAAACAGACTTCATTAGGGTGGCCTGAGGGCCCGACATTCTCTAGTGGGCCCTGTGCTCACTGCCCAGCACCGTGGAGCTCAGTTGGCATTTGCCATAGAATACCAGAATTGGCAGGTCCACCACTGGTGCTCTGTGTTTTTCACAGATGAGGGCAGGTTCACCCCGAGCACATGTGACAGAAATGAAATGGTCTGGAGAAGCCATGGAGATTGTTATGCTGCCTGTAGCTTTGCTCAGCATGACCAGTTTGGTGGTGGGTCAGTGATGGTCTGGGGAGGCATATCCACAGACGGATGCACAGACCTCTACAGGCTAGAAAACGGCACCTTGACTGCCCTTAGGAATCAGGATGAAATCCTTGGACCCATTGTCAGACCCTATGCTGGTGCAGTAGGTCCTGGGTTCCTCCTAGTGCATGACAATGCCCAGCCTCATGTGGCGAGAGTATGCAGGCAGTTCTTGGAGGATGAAGGAATTGATACCATTGATTGGCCCCCATGCTCGCCTGACCTAAATCCAATAGAACACCTTGGAGACATTATGTTTCGGTCCATCCAACGCCACCAGGTTGCACCTCAGACTGTCCAGGAGCTCAGTGATGCCCTAGTCCAGATCTGGGAGGAGATCCCCCAGTACACCATTGTGACGATGCAGGTTCGGCTCTATGCTCCCATATGCTGTTCGGGAGCCCTTGAACCCAAAACCGTCGATAATGTTACCAAGATGAGCTAGACAGTGAGGCAATAACAACAGAGCAAGGGGATGCTACAAATGTGCAAAGGTGCTTTTATTTTAAATAATCCTACAAAACAAATGTTCAAATAAAGTAAAGTGCAGTGGTTCCCGAAAAGTCTTCATTAAATAAATAATCCATTAAAACGAAAGTGACATGTGGAGGTTTACAAAAAATACAAAAACACAATCCTTTAAAACCCAAAGTTAAAACGTTGCTGGAAGCAGTCCTTTAAAACAATAAACCCGGTGCTTCTTTTAAACTAGCATCTCACCTGCTTCTCCCGTTTGGGCCCTGCAGCAGGTGAGACACTCTCTCTGCAGCTGACCTTTCATTCCTGAACACAGGTCTGGATGCTTCCCGATCCTGGTTTCGATCTGGCACTCATCCCAGGCCCAAGACTTGGAATCCTTGATATCCAGGACACTCACACCAAGGATTTTTCCACCAAGCCTCCCGACTCCCGCTGCCGTCCCGGCCTTACGCGGCCAGTCGCCATTCACTGGTCACTCCCGCTACTCGTTCACTCAGCGAGAGCGACCACTACTACGACTCCCGGGTGTCGGCCTAACACCCAGGCTTCCCATACAGCTGCCTGCGAGCGTTCGCTCGCTCGTTCACCCGCACCGGCTCTCTCTCTCTCGCATCCTGCTTTTTCCAGCCACCTCCGTCTTTCTTTTCCTTGTTCTCTTTTTGTTCTCCTCCTCCCTAGACGATTTGGGCTTCTATATATTGAGGGGCCATAGCAGCTGCAGCACATTAACAGCCCCAGGAACAATCACCGATGTGGGCAGTCCCTCACCTGTGCACTTAGGTGAGAAACGCCCACACCGCAGATTGCCCTGAGATCCGCTACAGCCAACACGTCCCCTCGTTAAGCCGTGAGCGCGGTGATTATTTATTTAATAAAACTGGCCTTTGCTGAGAGAGCTGTGGACCCATAACACCACAACCATCTGTCATCTCATTAGGAGCATGCCCCGACGTTGTCAGGCATGCATACAAGCACGTGGGGGTCATACAAACTACTGAGTACGATTTTGAGTTGCTGCAATGAAATTTCGGCAAAATGGACCAGCCTGCCGCATCATTTTTTCACTTTGATTTTCATGGTGTGTTTGAATTCAGCCCTCTGTAGGTTGATAATTTCATTTCCATCAAACAATGTGGCATCCTTTCGTTCCTAACACATTACCCAGTCCATATCAGTAGAGATGTCCAGCATGATTTTTTCCCATTGAGATCTGATGTGTATTCCTTTAATTTTTTTGAGCAGTTTATAATTGTAAATAAAGGCTTCATTAAATAAAGAAAAATGAATGAAGGAAGAAAAAATAAAAGAAGGAAACATTCCACTTTATGGTATGGCCGAATTTGAACTGCACATGCTGATTCACAAATAACAGTACTCTGTTTTCATTTCGGCTCCATATTAATTGACCATAATGAGAATATTATGGAAGTTCTTTGTTGTTCTACAGAGATTCATTGTAGGTTGTGCCTTTGGACTGGATTGAACATGTTGTTTTTCATTACACAATGAAGCAAGTTTACTGATAAGAAAGGATAAAAATAATGTGGGTATATATAAGTCTACAGTCTTTTTATTTTTCCAGTTAGGTAACAAATTATACAATGTCCCTTTTCCATTTTGAACAATTGTTGCAATTTCCCTCCGTGGACAAATTGTGTTTGTTTAAAAATTGCTTTAGATATTAATGTCACGATACACCAGATGGCGCTCAAGATGCCCCAAAACACAGAGAAAGCACCAAGTACTTAGAAACCAAAGTCAAGGATGTTTATTGTAGGAAGAGTCATCATCCAGTATTTGTTGCTGAGAAATATAACAAAAAAAGATCAACAGTCACTGGATCCAGAAAAGGACCCGGGGCCTCATGTATAAATGGAGCGTATGCCTGTTTCCATGCTCTCTTCGTAATGTATAAAAACTAAACTTGGTGTAAACCCACACACATTTTCACGGCAGCCTCAGACCATGCATATGCACATTTTTGCTTAGTTTTGCAAACGTGCAGCACCCAGCACCAAAGCAGTTCTACTGTTTCTGTGTCGTCACCATTTTTTTTCTTCGATTCGCATCTATGATGTAGGCTTTATGAAATACATCAAAATTAATTGCATATCCTGCGGTGGGCTGGCGCCCTGCCCGGGGTTTGTTTCCTGCCTTGTGCCCTGTGTTGGCTGGGATTGGCTCCAGCAGACCCCTGTGACCCTGCATTTAGGATATAGCGGGTTGGATAATGGATGGATGGATGAATAATTGCATATCGCTTACAAATTTAAGGCACTTGATTGTAATCATTCTGTAAACAATATAATGGAGCATGGAATGGCCAAACTATTTCAGCTACCCTAGATGCTTTAGCTCTGTTAGAAGACATCACAAATTGAAGAATTAGAAGAGAGTGTGTATTTACAGATGATGATGAATGGCATATAAGTCAATTTAGATTTCCAAGGGCTATCGTCTTGGAGCTGTGTGCTGTTAGAATACTAGAATGTACAGTGGGATGCAAAAGTTTGGGCAACCTTGTTAATAGTCATTATTTTCCTGTATAAATCATTGGTTGTTACGATAAAAAAATGTCAGTTAAATATATTATATAGGAGACACACACAGTGATATTTGAGAAGTGAAATGAACTTTATTGGATTTACAGAAAGTGTGCAATAATTGTTCAAACAAAATCAGGCAGGTGCATAAATTTGGGCACCGTTGTCATTTTATTGATTCCAAAACTTTTAGAACTAATTATTGGAACTCAAATTGGCTTGGTAAGCTCAGTGACCCCTGACCTACATACACAGGTGAATCCTATAATGAGAAAGAGTATTTAAGGGGGTCAATTGTAAGTTTCCCTCCTCCTTTAATTTTCTCTGAAGAGTAGCAACATGGGGGTCACAAAACAACTCTCAAATGACCTGAAGACAAAGATTGTTCACCATCATGGTTTAGGGGAAGGAT
This sequence comes from Polypterus bichir lapradei, assembly GCA_026402145.1. Lineage (NCBI taxonomy): Eukaryota > Metazoa > Chordata > Cladistia > Polypteriformes > Polypteridae > Polypterus > Polypterus bichir. The sequence continues at coordinate 30,594,720 of JANRMT010062842.1, forward strand.
ACAGAAAGCTGTCCCAGAGATTTAAGCTGTCTGTTTCCACAGTTAGGAACATATTGAGGAAATGGAAGACCACAGGTTCAGTTCAAGTTAAGGCTCGAAGTGGCAGACCAAGAAAGATTTCGGATAGACAGAAGCGATGAATGGTGAGAACAGTCAGAGTCAACCCACAGACCAGCACCAAAGACCTACAACATCATCTTGCAGCAGATGGAGTCACTGTGCATCGTTCAACCATTCGGCGCACTTTACACAAGGAGATGCTGTATGCGAGAGTGATGCAGAGGAAGCCTTTTCTCCGCCCACAGCACAAACAGAGCCGCTTGAGGTATGCTCAAGCACATTTGGACAAGCCAGCTTCATTTTGGAATAAGGTGCTGTGGACTGATGAAACTAAAATTGAGTTATTTGGGAATAACAAGGGGCGTTATGCATGGAGGACAAAGAACACAGCATTCCAAGAAAAACACCTGCTACCTACAGTAAAATATGGTGGTGGTTCCATCATGCTGTGGGGCTGTGTGGCCAGTGCAGGGACTGGGAATCTTGTCAAAGTTGAGGGACGCATGGATTCCACTCAGTATCAGCAGATTCTGGAGACCAATGTCCAGGAATCAGTGACAAAGCTGAAGCTGCGCCGGGGCTGGATCTTTCAACAAGACAACGACCCGAAACACTGCTCAAAATCCACTAAGGCATTCATGCAGAGGAACAAGTACAACGTTCTGGAATGGCCATCTCAGTCCCCAGACCTGAATATAATTGAAAATCTGTTGTGTGAGTTAAAGAGAGCTGTCCATGCTCGGAAGCCATCAAACCTGAATGAACTAGAGATGTTTTGTAAAGAGGAATGGTCCAAAATACCTTCAACCACAATCCAGACTCTCATTGGAACCTACAGGAAGCGTTTAGAGGCTGTAATTTCTGCAAAAGGCGGATCTACTATATATTGATTTCATTTCTTTTTTGTGGTGCCCAAATTTATGCACGTGCCTGATTTTGTTTGAACAATTATTGCACACTTTCTGTAAATCCAATAAACTTCATTTCACTTCTCAAATATCACTGTGTGTGTCTCCTATATGATATATTTAACTGACATTTTTTATCGTAAAAACCAACGATTTATACAGGAAAATAATGACTATTACCAAGGTTGCCCAAACTTTTGCATCCCACTGTATACCTGATAACATTTCTCTGATGAAATGCATTAAAGTATGTATATTTCATTTTACAGATAAATTAACGTCTTTTAAATAATGTATACTGTTAATAATTAAACATGTGGTGGCACGGTGGCACAGTGGTAGTGATGAGTTGGTGCCCTGTCCAGGGATTTTTCCTGCCTCGATGCTTGCTGGGACTGGCACAACCCTGAACAGATGGATGGAATAATTAAACATGTATAATGAAGATTTTTCAATGTTCCTTAAAAGCTTTGAAGAATCTGCGTTCTAAGCTTACAGCAGGCTTTACATTTGTTACTGACGCTTATTGTGTGGCAATTGGTTTCATGGAGAAAGAAAATGGAAGGACAGGAACTGGGCATTGGTACATTTGATAGAAACAGTAATGCTGCAATTAAGAATTCAATCCTGAGTAGCATCGTGCACGAGGCATTAACAATCCCTGGATGGTTTTAACTGTGACTGCCCACTTGTTAAGGTTCTTTAATAAATTCTGAATTCCATTTGTTGCAATCAGGTCACAGGCTGAAGTATTCAAGAATAAAAAGCCACCAGTTCAAATCCTCTTTCATTCCAACTGATATTAATCTTATACAAAAGTTCAACTTTACATTCACAAGTGTAAATTTTGGGGGTGAACTGTTATCATTTCAATGAATCATTAGTCAACTCTAAATGTTGATTTAATTTTTATGTGTAATATGTCTGATCTAATGTAATACAGTAAGTGTTTTCTGCTACATTATAATTTTGTGAAAAATTGATGTTCTTTGTGATATGTTTTTAATGTTGTGGTGTCCTTGTAAAAACTGCTGAGATACCAAACTTAACTACTGTGACAAAATGTAACTGAATTTAAAAGCTATAAAATGAAAATATTCTCTAGTAAATGACCAGAATTAAAATGGCATCATACGGTTCAGGTTATGATTAAGAGCACATGAACAAAGTGCAGTGAAATTCTTACTTATGTGCTTAATCAAATCACGAGTGTCATTTATGTGTACACTCCTCATCTAATGTGAATATTTTTATTTGCCTATATTGATACAGTGCCAGTTAATTTGTATAACTTTTAAAAATGAAATACACTTTTTCATACTTCATTTATTCAATAAAAAATGGTACCTTTAAAAATTACAAAAGTGAAAAATGTAGAAACAATGTTTAAAAAAAATAAATAAAAAGAGAGAGAGAGTCAAATGAGGAGAAAATCAGTAAGGGTAAAGATATATAAATGGTAATGCATTTAACTAGCACACTAATGCAATGAAAATGGCCAACAATGGGGCTGTGTTAAAAATTATTAGGGAAAGGGAAAAAAAAAAGATAATTATGGACTTTTGCCTTAGCATTTTCAGAAATGTTAGTCTAGGTTTTGAGCACAATAAAAGTGAATTATTAAATTTGTCAAAAAATGGGGTGATGCTACTTTTGCTTTAGGAACAACTGAACTGTGCTTTCAAAAAGGTAAAATTCAGAGTCAAAGAGTTATTTTCCAGCAATACACCATAAACATCTTGTTATATTTGAATTGATATTTTTCCTAATCAGTCCCTTAACATTTGTTCAGAAATAATATATCACCTTTTCTTACAGGTGTAGCTCAAACTGCTGTACAAAAAATATACATTTACAAAGAAAATTGAAGGCATTGTAAATGTAAATGAGCAGCAAATAGAGATGTCCTTGTCCTTTTTAATAAATATATTGCATAGTCAAAAGGCCAGGGAAAAAGACAAACTTGCAGCCATCAAAAATGCTGGATAAAATAAACCTCTGGGGGTCCCAGGCCAACATGCATGTAAATGTGTTCATCTCAGTCCAGTCACAGCTCCATTTCAGGATATCTTGTGAACTTTTCTTCTCTACAGCATCACAAGCAACTGGAATTAATTTAACAGATGGCAGTAATGCAGGGCGCACCACTGCATTAAACTGGAAAAAGAAAACGGAGAAAAAAGCAACAGATGTTACTGCCTAGTGCAAATCTTACAAACTGCAGCATGTATGCAGTGTCATTTATAATCTATTAAAAAAAATGCAAGTAATTAAAAAAAGCCAAATTAGAAAATGGTCTTGATGAATTTTTTTGAAATATTTGACATTTGTAGCCTGGCAATTCTGTATTGGCATAGCATTCCAGATTTTTGTTAAATGAATACAGAAAGCTGCCTCGCCTGTTTTTAGCTTGACTTTGGAATACAAAGTAAAGCAATGCTTGAGGAGCGAAGAGTTCACTGAGAAATGTAGGGGGAAGACACTCCAAGATACAGGCACAGTCTACAATGCTGAAAAGTCATATATAATTAATAGGACTTTGAAATTACTCCTAAATGAGACAGGCAGACAATGCAGTGAGACGGTTTTCAGAATTTGGGAGGATAAAAACAGCACATACCTCTTGATCACTTGACATAGGTACAGGTGATCCAGAGCAGAGATTTAAATGGAGGATTCTGGAGGTGCGAGGCAAGAGGGCCACCCACTACTTCAACATGGCACACATCTTTCCTTCCTTCTTCTTTAACTGCTTCCCCATAACACATCTTGACTTTTTCACCTCACTATAACTGTTAAAAATATAAACAAAGTAGATAAATGATGTTCACAGACTTAGTTCATACATTAATAAAGTGTACACTTACTTCTGCCTCCTTTCTTGGTACAACCGTAGACCATTACCAAAGTTAACCATCAAAGTAGATAAAAAAGTCTTCTTAGAGTGAAGTCTAACTAATAATATATTTTTAATTTATTGTGTTTTGTAAGAACCCACACTTAACTGTCATTATACAGTATGTATCGCCACTTTACTTCTTTTACATTACAGATACAGTAAAGGAGACATTGTGTTTCAGTCTCTACATATCTAAAGCCTCTAAGATGCAGTTAGTTTTTCTATCCTGCGTTAGTTTTGTTTAGGACAAAATTAAGTCTTAGTTCTTTCAAAATCCATCAAGCGCAATAACTTGAGAGTAAATGTTATTTTGCATCAAACAACATCTTTGTTTTGTGATTTTGGTACTGATGTGCTTCAGTCACTGTGTTTGTAAGGATTCACAACTCTGAGGCTTTACTGTCTAATATTAAAAAGCCTGTGTTAGTTACTGGATAGAATAAGCAAACAAAGAAGACAGTATTCAAGCCAGCAAAATGTTATAGATCAAGTAATAAATAAGGGCGGTACGGTGGCGCAGTGGGTAGTGCTGCTGCCTCGCAGTTAGGAGACCTGGGTTTGCTTCCCGGGTCCTCCCTGCGTGGAGTTTGCATGTTCTCCCTGTGTCTGCGTGGGTTTCCTCCGGGTACTCTGGTTTCCCCCCACAGTCCAAAGACATGCAGATTAGGTGCATTGGTGATTCTAAAAATTGTCCCTAGTGTGTGCTTGGTGTGTGTGTGTGCCCTGCGGTGGGCTGGCACCCTGCCTGGAGTTTGTTTCCTGCCTTGTGCCCTGTGTTGGCTGGGATTGGCTCCAGCAGACCCCCGTGACCCTGTAGTTAGGATATAGCGGGTTGGATAATGGATGGAAGGAAGTAATAAATAATGGAAGTCTCAGCAGGAATTGTGAACAAATTACTTATACATCTGAAAGCCTTAGTAGTCTTATCTCTAGAAATAACACATCTAAGGTAAACTGCACATCATCTTAAATTAGGAAACTTAAAATCAAGATATGGACATACAGTTGTGTCTTTAGGTACACTGGCATCTTTTTAGCCACTTTGTGGGCTGATTACCACCATGTTTCCTGTAAGGTCAAGAAGAAAAAAATAGAAAAACAATACCTCTTTTTTGTAACTGCAGCAATAAGAAGTACATTCTTACTAATGAGCAACCTCTCTCCCATTATATTTCAGTGAATTGTATTTGTATGCACTCCTCCTAAACCAACAACTTAAATGAAAAGCTAGTGGCATGTCACAATAGCAGACGCCCAGCCCTATTTTTGCCACATCAGACACACACCACACTTTATACCAGTCTAGTGTCAAACATACACTCCTAATTCTGTTCCTAATTGGACCTCTAGATTACATTGCTTAATTTAAGGACAAAAGTTGTGGACAAATGTTAAAAAAAAAACATGCCAGCAAATGCTAATATGGTGTTAAAAAATGACATTTATCCATTAATCTGTTAACAATAATACAGTCGACCCTTGATATACGACCGGCCTAACATGCGAGCAACTTGATATACGACCAAAATTTTTGTTTTGATTTACGACCAACATCTTGTGTTACGACCCGAATGTGGTCACGTGTATCCGCTTGTGTGATTGTAAACAAGCAGCCGAGAGCGTTCGTAAGCGTCAGTCGGAGCCCAGATACATGTGTTTGTGGACGTAATTTCGGTCAGTGCAGTAATTTATCTATATATATAATTCACTAAGATCATGGCAAGCAAGACGCATAATTGCTAAGGAAGGAAGAGAAAGTAACGAAAGTAAAGAAAGCGATTGTTAAGGGATGTTAGCTAGCGGGCTGGCACGGCACATGATAATGTCATCAGGCTGAGTCAGCACCGGCTTGCTTTGGAGTGTATTATTACAGCAGTTCACAACACGACCATCTTTGAACTGAGTGCTCAACTACTGTCATTATTAACTTGAGAAACAGCGATCACAATAGAAACGAACAAGGAAATTGTGTGAAAATATGAGAGTGGTGTTCGTGTGACCGATCTCATTAATATGTACAGCATATATGTACAGTCTAAATCCACCATCTCGACAATTTTACAAAGAAAAGATTTGCATAAGTAGGCTTCTTCTAAACAATAACCACCTTCCGTTTCATTCTTCTCCTCCTCCCTTCCTGCAGCCCAAAGATGTCAAATTAAATGGTGAGTACAGTATGAAATTGTTGTTTCTGGTAGGCTAGGCACTTTTTATAACTTTTTGGTTAGTACATTAGAAAAATTATTGGTGTTTTGGTAAATTATGCACATTATACAAACCTTTTTTATTATGAAAAGGTTAAGTAAGTGTTGCTGTGGGAGTTTCAGAGCGCATTATGGGTATTTCCATTATTTCTTATGGGAAAAATAGTCTTAACTTACAACCAACTTGAGTTACAACCAGCCCTCGCGAATGAATTGAGTTCGTAAGTCAAGGGTCCACTGTATAGACAAATAGTATGACTTTTACTTAAAAATCACTGGATTATGAAGGTCATATTGCAACTGAAAATGAAAATCGTTATTGCCTTTTGTATCAACACGATGTGCCCACAAAAAGCGGTACGTACATCTCAAAATAAAAAAATAACATTATAAAGTTCACAGACACATGTCTCATTTCATTTCACTCTCTCTTTATTTAACTGGAGTTACATTTTTCAGGTGACAAATATACTTTCAAGACTTTATAAAGTTCAGAAGTTTCCATCTTTTCCAGTAATGATTGATGAGTCCACTTACAGGCAGAGATAAACAACAGTAAAGTGCAATTTAAATGTAACAAGTGACACGTGTCATAAAACATTACGCTTGCACATTACAAGTCTCACAGCATCGGAAAAAGTAATTTTCAGTGAGCAGTGAGCAGTGAGCAGTGAGTGCATTTGCGATGCAGATTGAATGGGGACTTGTCGTAAATAAGAAGCAGTACCATAACAATAAAAGTTCTGTGCGTGTGTGGGAGGATCAGGAGGCATTGTGCTCATGCATGCAGCAAAATGACGCATGTTTGCTCATTTGTGGTCTAAATCAGGTTTCCTTCCCAAATCAGGTAGTGACAGTGGGAATCTAGCGACACAACCCTGATCAAGAGGCTTCTTGGCACATTCTCACTCGGACATCCTGAAGGATTCTGGGAATTTGAGTCGGGCTGGTTGTTTGCCTGACCAATTTATGGGTAGGAACTCAACACACATCTCCTTGCCTTACCTGCAAGAGGCAGTTCAGCCACTCACCGCTCCCTTTCCATTAAGAGATAGGAACAGGGTACACACTCAAAGAAGTCCCCCAGCATGTTTAATTTAATATAGACCTCTGCTTTGCCATTATCACCCTGTCCTTTTTTATCCCAGTAATGTCCCCGTCCTTTCGGTGCGAGGCCCACAGTGTAACATCCTATTGTCAGGCTGTCTTACTCACTCCCCGAATCGGTTCATTTGCCAACTAACACACTGCGTTACTGACACTTCGGTGCTTTCCCACTTTGCTTCGCCCTTAGTAGTAGTTAACCAGATAGATACTGTCAAACGGATGATTGATTACCTTAAGCCCCGCCCCCACATATGATTGACGACTTTAAGCCTCGTCCCCAAAATATGAAAATATGATTTATGAAAATATGAAAAATATGATTTATGAAAATAGAGTTTATGTTAATATAATTTATGGAAATATGAAAATATGAAATATACCCCGCCCCTAGGAGTGGGGAAGGGTAATGAAGGGTTGAACCACCGTCATAATTGATCATCTCTAAACCCCGCCTTTTAGGGTGGTTCTTTCATAAACCGATCCCTTATCATGTCCCATTAACAATACCCACATCCATGAGGTACGCCTTTGTCTCTCTAACAGCCTATAGGGTTAGGGGAGAGGCGTGTCGCTCCACCCCTGCTCACCCCCGAATGTGGGAGGAGACGAAAGTGTTCTTGTATAAAATTCCAGTCATTTAGTGAGAACGTCACGACACACAAAAGCAAACAGAATGGACAGTCTTGTGAACGCTCCTAAGAAACCGAAAACAAACAGGATTTCCAGAAGGACTGAGTTACGGGACCCACGCTTCAGCTCTGCCTGGTACGATTCTAATTGTGCATTGAGCCAGGTAGAAGTAAAAAGAAATGCTGAGGGACATCTCATGGTGGCGGTTTCCAAGAAGGAGCCTATCCTTCCCAAATATAAAGAGGCTGGTCACGAAGAGGGGGAGGAAGATCAAGAAAATGAGATAAAGGAACGAGTGAGTGAAATTAATTTTTCTATAAATGACTGGACTTTTTTTAATCTCTTATTTCGAATATTGATGAGGCTATTTATCAAGGAAAACTGTCCGATCAAATGAAAAGAATTAAAAGAAAATTGGAGAAGGAGTTTAACCTGTTGAATAATTCATGCACGGAGGAGGAGGAAGAAAATTGGGAGACATCCACCCCTAAGTGAGTGGAGATAAATACAGAGGTCTTTTTTCATAGAACACACTAACCTAAAACACTATCGAGATGTCTTCAACTAACTATCCTACCAAAGCTGCTGCTAGCTGGGCCGGTCGTCTCCCTGTTCTCTCAGCCTCTGAGGTGGCAGAAGTCCTCAACATTGTAATGTGCTCCGAAGAACCAAGCTGCGGTGGTATGGAACAGACATCCGACGCTGACTACCTGTTTTGGCCGGCTAACCCTCAAACCAACTCCGCCTACTCTGCTCCAGACAAGATGATGATGATGACCGACACTAACCTACAACCCCGCTACTCTGCTGCAGACCAGATGCTGACAAACAACGATGTGTTTTGGTCGGGTAACAACCAGCACCTCACTGGCTATGCTCCTGATCAGGCATGTTGGTCTACAGAACAAATGGCACTCACCGATTGCCTGTTTTGGCCCGACGACATCGTACCCAACTCCAGGTACTCTGTTCCTAACAACTCTCCCTCAGACCAGCCCTGTTGGCCTGATCTTCTGATGCCTTCAACTGACCAGATCTATTGGCCTGAGCCTCAGTTACCCGCCCCTGATGATATGTATTGGTCGGACAGTCTCCTGGAGAACCGTACAGTACCTGACATTTTTGTCCCTGCTGATGATGTTCTGGGGAGCCTAACGGGTGCTGAGGAGATAGCCATGCAGGCCATGCGGCAAGAAGAGGCAGTGGACAAACTGGTAGAGGCTCTGGCCACTTGGAAGATATCACCCAAGGATGCTGATTATGAGGGCATGGACCTTGAACAAAGTGATGGGCCCCTGGGTGAAACACTTCGAAAGGCTCTGAAACTGATCAAGAGTTTGATTGCGGCTCTGCTGGAGATAATAGTCGATCGGGACCTAAAAAGTACCTGTCAAGGTTGTTTGATAGATCACCCCAGCCAGATGCAGCATACATGTCTGTTTGAGCCTGACTCTGTTTATCGGGTTGGCCGCTTTCAAGAGGTTCTGACTGTTTTCCGTAAACCGTGGCTCAGGAGCCTGGTCATAAAGACTCTGGGTTGCTTCAACATCTTTCTGCCTTTTCACAAGATTCATTCATTTGTTCAAAATGCTGTTGACGACCTGGAAAATGGACATTCTATTAACGAGGCTATTGTACAAGCCTTTCAAAATATGGACGATCCCTCTTACTCAAAAATACGTGAAATAGCCAATGCTTTCTCTAAACGGCATTTTTCTGTACCTGACATGACCGATGCACCTTTGGGGTTTTACAGGGAATACGACATAGAAAAATCAGATGAAGTGTCTGAACTCAATGTGCCTGTGCTATAATATGTTTTTGTCTGTTTTTAATCATGCTGTTTTTAAATTTTAATGTTTTTAATCATGCTGTCTGTTTTAATCATGCTGTTTTGAAAATTACCAATAAAGCACCATTTGATTTTTAAACCATTGACTTTTTTCTTTCACCATCGATGATGGAGGGTTACATGAAAAAAGTTTATTATAACCCGGCAAATCCTGGCAGCTTTGGGGGAAAAGACTCTTTGAAAAGAGCTCTTGAAGTTTCAGGTCAGAAAAGTAATGACCAACAGGTGTTGGATTGGTTATCCAGTCAATATGCTTATACAATTCACAAACCCGCTGGAAGGCATTTTAGGAGAAATAAGGTTTATGTATCTTATATAGATTCGCAATGGCAGATGGATTTAGCGGACATGACAAATGTGTCCGTGCATCACCGGGGTATAAATATTTGTTAACCTGTATCGATGTACTTTCTAAGTATGCGTGGGTACGGCCCCTGAAGAAAAAAATGGATAAGGAAGTGACAAGAGCCTTCCAAGACATTCTGAGCACCGGTCGAAATCCAAAGAACCTCCAGGCTGATAAGAGGAAAGAGTTTTTCATTCGAGATTTTCAAAAGCTGTTAAAGAAGATCGGAATAAAACATTTCACCACAGGAAATGAATTAAAGGCCTCCATGGTGGAGAGATTTAACCACACACTAAAATCTAAAATGTGGAAATATTTCAGTGCGTATAATACAAGAACCTATATTGATAAATTGCCGGATCTAGTATACTCTTACAACAAATGTCATCATCGAAGCATAAAAATGGCTCCTTCCGATGTAAACACATTAAATTCCTGGAAAGTTTTCAAAAACTTATATGGCGTAGCCAACCCCCTGGGTTCGCCATTGTTTAAGTTCAAAGTAGGAGATACAGTTAGGGTGTCTAAAACCAAACATCCTTTTGAGAAAGGTTATGAACAAACATTTTCAGATGAAATCTTTACCGTATCTGAACTTGTACCTAGGGCACCGGTGGTGTACAAACTGAAAGACTACGATGGTGAAGAGATTGGAGGATCCTTTTACAACCCTGAATTGCAGAAAATTAAAGACGAAACCACAGACGTTTACAGGATTGAAAAAATACTGGCTAGGAAAGTTAAAAATAAAAAACCACTCATTTTAGTCAAATGGCTCAGCTGGCCAGAAAAATTTAACAGCTGGATACCGGAGAGCCAAGCCCAAGATGTTCAATAAAATCCAGAACGCTCCTAATCGACTCATCATTCTCTAGCGGTATACGATGGAGAGCAAAAGTTTTTTTGTGACTCTACCAAGCAATGCTTCCTCAGACATTTTCCCTAACAATACAATTTCCAATTTCACGACAAAGCTTGCTAAACCCATAGAATTAGAAAGTTCTTGGGAAGTCGGTCTAGCAGAAATACAGTACCCATATACATGGAATACCATAGACAAACCGGATAACGAATTCTACGTTTCAGCTCCAGGGATAAAAAAATATTACTACATTCCATGCGTGTATTACGAAGGTATTCACGACCTACTGTCTTTTATGAATTCGACAACCTTAAGCCTACTCACTTTGACAGATGTTGCAGCCGGAACTGTCCCTTCTGAGAACCCTGCGAAATTCAGTTATAATGCTGTGGAAAGAAGAGTCTACGTGGTACCGGGCGAAAAGGATGGAACTATACACTTGTAAAGTTATGTTGTCACTTAAGCATTCAATTAGAGAAGTAAATGTTTATTATATTAGAATGGGAATAGGAATATACCTACATTTAGATCTCCAATGTTCATTTCTCTATTAAGTTGTATTGTGTTAGGAAGTAGTGTTTATAAAGTTAAGCATTCAAGATCTGGGAGGTTATGTGAGAGGAAGTAAGATTGTTATTGTTTTGTTTTGGCCTGACCATGTGCTAGCAGCTGCAGAGAATACAGCTTGTATTTGGAACAGAAATCTGCCTCCATCCAGTTCTTTTTCTTCCCAAAAAGGATTCCATCCATCTTAGAAGAGAAACCTTATTACACACTTAAAAGGACGGCTGGGTCGAATATTAGGAGCGCATCCTGATCAGACTCGGGGTTAGCTTACAAGGCTCCTTTCCCCGCAGACATCCGGGCTGGCTTTTACACGTTGTACGTGTACGGGGACATGGTATCTCATCAGAGAGTCGGAGACAGCTACGTACCCCTTTTGAGGTGCGTTCATATAGAGGATCGGGCGAATAAAATTACAACCATCACATACGACAAACCGCATTATGCCCCAGCCAGCAAGAATCATTTTGACACAGTGACTATTGAAATAAAGATGGACCACAACAAAAACGTGCCATTTCAGTTTGGTAAGGTGATAGTGAAGTTGCATTTCAGACCCGTCAGGCATTGTCTGCACCAAGGTTATTATAGTTAACGAAAACTAAAATCAAAACTGAAACTATTATTAAAAAAAATTTTCGTAAACTGAAATAAAATAATTAACAAAAACGAAATGAAATACTAAAACTAAACGAAACTATTAAAGTAGCTGGAAAGACTAACTGAAATAAAATAATAATTTACTAAAATATTTTTAGTTTTCGTTTTTGAATGAATATTCTTGCCGTTAGTCTTTAACCCTTGTAAGTTTTAACTCTAAAACAGAAAGTCATCCACCACGAGCCGCCCGCACATATTCATCCAGTGAACGGAGGCTGGTGACTGAGGGTGGGTGTACACACAGCATTTGCGGTGACAGAGCAAGCTGAATGCTGGTGCGTAAAGCGTGTGAAATAGAAAGTGATTTATGTCCCGCCTTTCTTTGCGCTTTTTGTAAATCAAGATGTAATTTAAACAGCTGAAATCAGAATGTGCTGGTCAACAAAATGTTTACCAAATGGACAGAAAAATCACGAGTGAGTAAGTAACGTTTCAGTTTATTCCTCAGGTGCCTGCTTTTTGTTGACAGCAATTCACCTGCCACTTCGCACAGGAGAAATCGTTTTTACTTTGTCATATATAAAGTACAGATAAATTATAGTAATCATGAAGACATTCGACCTCGATATATTGATGAATCCTGATGTTATAGACCTCCCAGAGTCCAAAAATACCGTTTTTTGGAATTGTATGTGTGTGTGTGTGTGTGTGTAAACACGATAACTCAAAAACGAAACGAGATAGATGGATGAAATTCGGCATGTGGTTGTTACACCACAATTGTAGATCTGTATTCACTTTTTGGACCAAATCCATCACCTGGAAGTGGTACTTTTACCTGAACACATACTCGATTTTTTTTTTATTCATGCAGCCGAGTCCGATTTATTCAACTTTACTTTTATAATAATTGTTCAACATATTATTAATTTGATTTGATTTGTTGTTGATGGTTCCTTAATTTACATAATATAAAAACATAATCATTGTCTTGCGGTTTACTCCTCAAATATCCATCCCCATATCTGAGTATACTGTACAAGAAAGTCTAGGGGAGACCACTCCCTGTTTTCGAAAATAAAACGGCACTGTTCGAGAGACTGATCAGGTCATCATACAAGATCAGCATATTGTGGCTGATCAATCACTTCTGGTTTAAAAACATCGTTTAACAATGAAGCGATACAAAAAAAGGTAGGTAGGCAAAGAGAGTCTGCCAAGTGATGAAAAACTAAACATACTAATGGGTTTTTGTATTTATTCTATATTTATTAACTTATCTTTTTTAGTTCATATTCACAACTCAAAATACTGTACATGATATTGTGAAAATAATCCATTAGCAGAATTATATTTTAAAATATGTCTCCTTTAATCAATGTTTTTCTCTCTCAAAATAGATAGTTGAAACATATTCTTTTTGTTCCTAATATCAGCCTTATCATACATATTGCATGCCAGGGATTTTTCCTGCCTTACATCCAAACCTGCTGCAGTAGGCTCCAGGTTTCCTGCGATCCTGCTCTGAATAAACAGGTTCAGATAAAGTATATATTGTTTTTAATGTTAGATGCTGTCTCTGTTGTTTTATGCCTGTCCGTATTCCTATTATCTGCTCTTGCTCTGCTCATTATGGGTTTACTGTCCTTTATGTTGGGCTATTCAAGTCTCACTGCCCCTAACCTTGACACTATAAGCTTGTTTTTCTTTTGTTTCCCTCAATACAGCTAGATGGGGTCAGCACACTGATTCAAGTCTAAGAGCGCTGTTCTTCCTAAGCCCCCGTGATTTTCATGAGAAATATTTTTAAATTTATAAAATTGTGTAAAATTGTTCACATTCAGTATCTAGTTTTGATTATGCTTGTTTTTAATCAGACAAAAACAAAACCAGATAGTAAACTATAATCTTCGACTAACATTAAACTCGTATCCAAATCTGTTAAGTGTACAGTTCTGTCTGATTGTGACACAAAAATAAACTCCGTAGGAGTTCCATGCCATAATTACTAAAACTAAAACTGAAACTAATATATATAAAAATAAAATAGAAATGTCTTTGTGAAATAAAAACTAAACTAAAACTAAAAATACACAATGAAGGAAAACTAAAATTAAACTGAATTTCCAAGAAAGGTCAGAAAAATATAGAAATAAAAACTAATATAAAAAAGCAAAACTATAATAACCTTGCGTGGAGGTGCAGGTACAGTAGGTGATGCCTCTACTGTAAAGGGAAATGGAGATGCGAGCGAAAGGGTCTCGGTATTGTGTGGTTCTGGTGACCAAGTAGCCGCATCTCCGATAGTGGATGCGACGCGGAAGGGATGATTGCATGGTGGGAGTGGAGCCAAGATGCCAGCTGGTGAGTGCTGCAGGTCTTAACTCCCTACTCCCAAAGCCAGCGTCAATCTCAAGCCACTCCACAGGGGTACAGACGGCCAGGGGTCTCTTCCTTTCCCATAGGGAGACTCAAACCGTCAGGGCGCCCCAGAGGAAAAGGAGGAACTGGAGGAGTAGATAGATAGATAGATAGATACTTTATTAATCCCAAAGGGAAAAAGCCAGCTCTTCCCACAGAGAAAGACGTGAGCCCGTGTGCTCACATATGGTGATGGGCCGCCCTCTGCAGTGGTAGAAGGAAGCCCCGAGGTCAGCGGGGAAGATGGGAGTGCAAGCGGTCCCATTGAACAACCCGAAGAAGGGGGCATGAAGGCCGCGGAGTGGGTGCCGACGTTTTGGCTGCCAGGGAGCCGGCCGAAGGGAGGAGCATTGGCCCTTTGGCTTAGTGAAGGATTGCAGGCAGTGGCGTCAGGGCAACATCTCTGCCCCTGTTTCTGCTTTCTGTTTTGCAGGACAAGCGCGATTCGGACTCGCTTTGTGGGAGACCTGCCCTCGCGGGACGTGCTGCTACACCCAACGGGTCTCTGCTGGTGGAGGGGCAGTGTGGCAGAAGGCTGGGGGAGATCTGTAAGCGCCCCAGGCTACAAGGGGGCAACTGCCCTGGATAGCAGGGGGACCACAGGGAAGTAGCAAGGAGGATCAAACCCGTGGGTGCCCCAAGCCTCATGAAGCTCAGGAGGTCTACACTTCCGCCACACCTGGGAAGGTGGAGGAAGGAGCTTCCAGCAACGGCCGGAGTGCTTCCGGGTGCTCATGTGGCACTTATGCCACACCAGGAAGTGCTGCTGGAAGAGCGTCAGCAAGCATCTGGAGCACGTCCGGGTGACAATAAAGGGGGCCACCTTCCTACAGTCGGGGAGCGAGAGTCGAGTACTGGAGTAGGACGAAGCTCCAGCGACAGAGACAAGAAAGGCAGCCCACCTACGTTGGAGAAGCCTGTAATTTGGGGTGATTGGTGTGGGAGCACTGTGTGCTGTGCAAGACTTTTGTGTTTATTAAAAATGTGTTTTACTAACTGTGATGGTGTTCTACCAGTTCTGACACTGGATTGTTTTTGCTCATGGTGTATTGTAAAGTTATCATTCAGAAAGTGTAGTATAAATCCTGTTGTAACCACTATGGGTGCCCCAAACCACAGACACAGCAATACAGCACATGCTGATGTGATAAAATTAAGCATATTTATTCACACGCATAGTGCTTCTTCACAATCCGATTCAACAATTATTCCTAATAAATTCAATTAACTAAACATTTCTTCCTCCTTTCTACCTCCCGCTAAATGTTGCCTGCTGCCTTCTGACTCTGACTCAATGATATGAGGCAGTGGGCTCTGTTTTATGCCAGACCTAAAAATGCTTCCAGTGCCGCATCTTTTCTTCCGAGAAACCCTTCTGGGCCATAACAAATGTAGGGAGGTCCTTCCCTGACAGTGCCCCCTAAAGGCACATAGGGACCTCAACAGTGCTCCATATCCATATCCCAAGCACTCCAGTGTGAGGACCACTACCACCTGGTGTATGAGCGATGGAACTGCTCTCTATTCCCAGATATCGCCGGTCCATCCATTAATTTATACTGTCCGGGTACAAAGTTATTCTCTTACCCAGCTAGCCAGTTTATCTTTCTTGCATGGCCTCCCATCTGGGTAATGAATCCTCCTCCTTCCCGGTCGGGATGCTTGTTCTCCTCATACACTGTGAAAAAGCAAGAGAAGTAAACTTTGCTAATTATTAATATGGCTTGATTGGCTCTTCTAAGCACAAAATTTTGCAGAATTACATTTTCAAAGGCAGGTTAAAACAAGTTGTCAATTTATTTAGTATGTGCGCAGTGTCACACATTTGCGATTGGGAAACAGCTGAAGAGCCTAAATGGAGCAGTGGGGTGTGGTAACTGTCTCTCTCAGTCTCTTGCAGACCATCCACGGGAAATCCCACATGGTTCTGGCGCCACTGATGACACCACTTCCGGTCCTGTAGATGCAACTTTCGGGCTCGGGTGGGGGTGTTGGAGCGGGGGTGGGGTTATGGTACCACTTCTGGGTCCACAGCCAATGATGAGGTCACTTCTGGTCACGATGTCATCACTTCCAGTTCCGGCACCAATTACGTCATTTCCCGTACTGCCCTTTAAAACCGCCATCTTGCTTCAATACAAACCAGTTCTGTTTTGGACTCTGCTCTATGAACATTTCTGTTCAAATTTAAATCAGTTTTGCCGCTAGGAAACAATATATGTGTGGCTGCCCCAAACCTTTACGTTATTTAAAAATCAGAATCCTCCATCATGAGGTGGACAGTTTAATAAAACGTGTGCTCTATTATTATGCACATGCTGACCAGCAAACAAACAGCAGACTCCCCAGGTTTCTGTGCAGCACTGCATCTAAAATTCTTTCAGTTTAACATTTTTTTTGGAAGTTCAGGTTAAAAATTCTTGTAGTGCTTATTTAATGATTTCTTTTAAAGTTGGGACATTTTGGGTTTGAATGATGCTGCCAGGTGTATGTGCACTGGTACAGGGGTTAAACAGAGATGCTTTATTTGAGTATTGCCAGCTGTAGTGATTGTTTACACTTGCTGTATTTTTTTTACTTGGTGTCATTGTTGCTGCAGCATGGCGAGCACATTAGAACATTAGAACACTCTAGACGAGAACAGGCCATTCAGCTTAACAAAGCTCGCCAGTCCTATCCACTTGTTTCCTCCAAGAAAACATCAAGTTGAGTTTTGAAAGTCCCTAACGTCTTACTGTCTACCACACTACTTGGTAGCTTATTCCAAGTGTCTATCGTTCTTTGTGTAAAGAAAAACTTCCTAATGTTTGTGCGAAATTTACCCTTAACAAGTTTCCAACTGTGTCCCCGTGTTCTTGATGAACTCATTTTAAAATACAAGTCTCGATCCACTGTACTAATTCCCTTTATAATTTTAAACACTTCAATCATGTCACCTCTTAATATTCTTTTGCTTAAACTTTAAAGGCTCAGCTCTTTTAATCTTTCCTCATAATTCAACCCCTGTAGTCCTGGAATCAGCCTAGTCGCTCTTCTCTGGACCTTTTCTAGTGCTGCTATGTCTTTTTTGTAGCCTGGAGACCAAAACTGCACACAGTACTCAAGATGAGGCCTCACCAGTGCATTATAAAGGTTGAGCATAACCTCCTTGGACTTGTACTCCACACATCGTGTTATATATCCTAACATTCTGTTAGCCTTCTTAATGGCTTCTGAACACTGTCGGGAAGTCGATAGCTTAGAGTCCACTATGACTCCTAAATCCTTCTCATAAGATGTTCTCTCGATTTTCTGACCACCCATTGTGTATTCAAACCTAATATTTTTACTTCCTATGTGTAATACTTTACATTTATTGACATTAAATTTCATCTGCCACAAATCTGCCCAAGCCTGTATGCTATCCAAGTCCTTCTGTAATGATATAACGGATTCCAAATTATCTGCTAATCCACCTATCTTGGTATCATCTGCAAACTTAACCAGCTTGTTACTTATATTCCTATCTAAATCATTTATATATATTAATGTATACATTAACATATTATATATATTATATTTATAGTGATACCGTTAGAAGAAAACAAATGCATGTGCTTTTGTTAATAAAGGAGTGTATTTATGTTCTGGGAACATTGTCTACCATTTATTTTATGGGCTTCCCGCTCAGCCATTCATGAATTACCCACAGGCACCCAAATAGAAAGCTGACATTGTTTGTGGGCTGTTCCCTGGTCTTAGGTGGAACAAGATGTCCAAGATTAACAAATTATTGGTATTCTACTGAGATCAGCTGGCACCGTTGGAATACAGAACACCTCTGGAAGACTTGGATGTTCCACCAATCCTCTTGGCAGCAGTACTGCGGGCAGTGGTCTTGCCTGACCAGACTCTTTGTAAACCCCCGTGGCTAAGACATTCTCTGTGCTGGCAGCAGGATTTTATAGATGCCTGGACCCCCTTGACTGGAGTCTACGTAGTGCTGGAAGAATTTGAAATTCCAGGATGCTGTGCTGCTTTTGATGATCATTTTAAAACTGCTTGTAGTGCTTGTTTTATGATTTCTGTTAATGAAGGTGTTAGCTTTAAGTTGGGGTAGGGTTGGTTTTGCCTACCACTACTGACTGTTGCTGCTGTGTTCTGGTACTGAGGCTTAAGGGACAGGCTTATTTGGAATGTGGCCAGTTGTAGTGATTGTCTGCATTAGATGCTCTGCTACCATTAAAAGAAAATAATCATGCTTTTGTTAATAACTTAGTGTGTTTATTTGCCATTTTGTTTCGAGAGTGGTTTTGGTATAATCCTTAAAAATGTAATCTTTTATTGTCACAATATTCATAAAATATGGGTGACTAATTAGTTGTCTAGAGCAATTAAACTTTAGCAGATCCAAACTGAAAAAAAACTTGGTCAAACCTGTTTTGCTTATTAATTTCAGATTATTTAGTCATTCTCTTACTGTAAAGGTTTTTTGTGTTAGTTTAATTTGTTAAAATGATTTCACAAAGCAATGCAATTCAGCTGAGAGACAGATGACCAGAGATGGACAAATGACAGCTGAAAGTCATGATAGATTGGCAGAGGGTGTGTGTGAGGGGCACACAAGGGGGTTATTTTAAAAAAAAGTGCTGATGTCTGTGTGACCACTATGGTTGAACAAAGTCAGAGTCTGTAATAAATGATTAATAAATGATGAGAACAGCTGAAGGTATTTAAAACCAGCCAGTTTTCTGATAGTTGAACATTAATCATGTGAGTGTTTATAATGACGAGGACCCAGCACTATGGCAGACGTGTCACAATGCCACTGACATTCTCGCTGCTGGATGGGACATCCTGATTTGTCATCATTCTCCCACTTGCTGTGATGTCCCAATGCTTCTCTCCAGCCTAAATATGTATGTATACAGGGCTATTCATTATATTTCAGGGATTGAATGTTGCCTGTTAAAGCAAGTTAAATACATATATCTCTTTTTGTACCATATTTCTCTCTTTTGTAATTATTTTCACTGGGTACAAAAGGTGTTATTCAATTCTGCATCAAGAAACACATTCCAAGGCGAACGAGTGCTCTCTGCTGGATACAGTTACTTTCTAAGGCAGTTGATATGAAATATTTTTGATAAAGACCTAAAATAAAAATTACACAATTTCAAAATTTTGTTTGATATATTCTATTTAAAAAAAACTTACAATATACAATATTTACCCTTTAAAGTGTAACTGCCATGATCCTCTGAAAGCAGCAATTTAATTATCCCAAGGCTTTCTTTACCAGTCAAGCTTAATTAAACAGTCTTTGTTTTATCGTTTTTTGATAGTGGGCCTCAAAAGATGCATAATATCCAAGTAAAATATGATATTACAATACCTTTTTCTAGTATAGAGATGCAAGGAGAAGGAGGATGATGGCACTGCATTGATAAATGTATGAAATTAGCCCTGAATGAAGCAGTCTGTCATAGGACATATCTGTCCTCATTTTAAATATTCTGTATAGCAGTTAATAAATGTCCACAAAGAAATGCTTGAGGATCTAGGAACAGTCTGATGATCTTCTGTTGGCAGGATATACAGAAAGCAAAATGATAATCCACATGTACAGCATGCAGGAGTGTATTGATGCAACAACATTAGCACATCAAAAAGCCATTAAGAAATCCAGGTCTAGCAGAGCTTATATGCATGAAAGGAAAAGTGTGCTTTGAGACATCATTTTAACCTCGCATGTCAACTGTACTTTTGGAAAGTGGAGAGTTCCACGGAGACTGAAATGCAATGGGAGCATTTGTCTAGCAGATGAGAAAGTGAGAAAGCCAGCATTGGAAGATTTTATTGACCTAGCAGGTTTATTCTGGATTAGCATACAGGTGTTATACTTTTGGGATGGACACAAAATTCTTTAAATTTTATTTTAAATAGCACAAGGAAACCTCTGCATTACCTGATATATCAGGTGGTATAAGAATTATTCTGTGGCCTGTTTATACAATTGTTTTGAAGTATTTAGTGGGATCCAAGATTCATCCTAGATGAGCTGACTTTTTTGAAGTGTTATGATATTAAGGTATGTGGTGCAGGGTGTTTTATATTGCTATATATCATTTATTTTAAAAATAGTGCAATTCATTTGTGGGTTAGTATGGCACCTTAACTCACTTTTATTATTAATAGTAAATGTAATAAATATTTTGGATTGTGTTATATATTTTACCAAAAACATAATTTAATATTTGGGCGGCACAGTGGCGCAGTGGTAGTGCTGCTGCCTTGCAGTTAGGAGACCTGGGTTCGCTTCCTGGGCCCTCCCTGCATGTTCTCCCCGTGTATGCGTTGGTTTCCTCCCACAGTCCAAAGACATGCAGGTTAGGTGCATTGGCGATCCTAAATTGTCCCTAGTGTGAGGTGTGTGTGTACGCCTTGTGGTGGGCTGGAGCCCCACCCAAGTTTTGTTTCCTGCCTTACGCACTGTTTTGGCTGGGACTGGCTCCGGCAGACCCCCGTGACCCTTTGTTAGGATATAGCGGGTTGGATAATGACTGTCTGATAATTTAGTATTTTGGTTCTGGTGTGCAGAATTGATCATCAATTAAAGCATTTCAAATTATAAAGTTTTCTAATTGCTTACTTATAGCAAGAACCTATTCTGGCACAGGAAGTCTTGCTGCTGGATTTATTTGAATTCGCCTTAGTGTTATTAAAACCACTATATCTCATGCTAAGTTTGATTGTACTTCAATGTCTTAAATTGATACTGCAATTATTTTGAACCAAAATGCAATATTCAGTGTTTCTTGATATGTTCTGGCAACACCTTAAACCCTTATGGCTTAAGGGGTTTTTGCCATTACTACACCTAAATTACATACACAAAATGAAAGGCTGCTTATGTAATAAAGGAGCTGCAAATGGCTGAAGAGTGGTGAATACAGTACTCCAAAATTTTAAAAGAAAGTATTTAAATGAATAAAAAAAATTTTTTTCACACCAATATCAACTAAATATAACACCAAAAAATGAGACACTTTAGGAATTTCTCTTCAAATACCTGAATTTTACAGTACATATGCAAGGCATATCATGACTCACAATCATGGAATCAATTTTCTTTTGTGACCAAATCTGTCAGCCATCACTGTACCAAGTATTTAATTACCCCTATCATTGTAAAGTTATACTGTCTGTCACAAGTTGTCCCTCTATTTGGCAATATTTTGTGTCCCATTTTGGAAAATATTACTCTTGCACCTAAACAATTTTTTAAAATGTGTTCTGGAAAGGAATTATGGGCAAGCATAGTAATCTGACTTTAACAAGGGCCTGATTGTGATGGCCAGGTGACTGATTTAGAGCATCTCCAAAACAGCAGGTCTTGTGAGGTGGTCACAGTACGCAGAGGTTAGTACCTAATGACAATGGTACAAGGATGGACAATCGGTGAACCAGCAACAGGGTCATGGGGGGCAAAAGGCTTATTGATGAAGAGTAAAGGCTGTCCAGTCTAATCACTCAGAAAAGCTACTATAGCAGAAATTGATGAAAAACCTAATGCTTGTCATGAGAGCAAGATGTCAGAAAATACAGTGCATCACAGCTGGCTGAGTATGGGGCTGTACAGCCATAGACCTATGCTGACCACGTCCACCGCTAAAAGTGCCTGCAGTGCCTATCAGGCTCAGAATTGGACTTTGGAGCAATGGAAGAAGTTGGCCTGGTCTGATGATCACATTATTTATTTTTTTTTGATCATGTGGAGAACCTGGTTGGGCATTTCCATCAAACACCTGGGGTATAGATGGCAGCATGGTGCACTATTGGAAGAAGGCAAGCCAGTGGATGCAGTTTGATGCTGTGGCCAATGTTCTGCTGGGAAACCTTGGCTCTACGTACATCCCTTAAAGGCAACAGTATTCCTTAATTGCAATGGCTTGTTTAAGCAGGATGATGCAACCGGCCACACTGCAAAATTGTTAAGGAATGTTTTGAGGAAATTGACAAAGAGTTCAAGGTGTTCAGTTTTTCTCCCAGTTCCTCTGAGCTCAATTTGATTGAACATCAGTGGGATGTGCTGGGAAAAGCAAGTCTGATCCATGGAGGCCCCATATTGCAACTTACAGGACTTAAAGTATCTGCTGTTAATGTCTTGGTGCCAGATACCACAGGATTCCTTGAAAGGTCTTGTGGACTTAATGCAGAACTGTTTTGGCAGTATGAGGGGAACCTACACAGATTTAGGCAGGTGGTTTAACACTAGAATCCCTGAAGCCTATGTAAAAACTCGTAATTCTGGGCCACCTTAAACTCCTTCACAGCTCTCTATTAGCATCTTTTGTTTTGCAAATGTGTCATTCAGCAGAAACTCACATACTAAAGTGACTACAGCTGCAGGTGGAAGTCCCATTTTATTTATGTTGTCAAGCAGTGTTGTGTTGCAGTGCAGCAGTCTATTAGCCAGCGAAAGCGCTGTGAAGAAGCTGTCTTTTGTTACGGTTCTGCCTCTGTCCAATCTGATAGCAGTCACAGGACATCATATCTTTGATTACCGGTACAACAAATAGTTCTGAGAAGGCATCAACCACAACACCAACTGTGGTCATTGCTGCTCTTGTGAAAAGAATAGAGATAAACGCAACAAACTCAGAGAGGGAAAGGCAAGTTTGTTGTACCACATGAACGTCACCACCAGAATAAAACTGAATAATAAAAAAAGCGCTAACTTTTACAAGTAGCCAAAATTTACACCTGGTGTTACAGACTCAGATCAAATATATGTTTTTATTATAGTAAAATAACAGCAGCTCACTATTCAAAACGCGGATCACCTGAACTTGAACCCGGAACCTTTTGGTTATAAGGCAGCAGTTCTTACGTCTGCACCATCCAAGAATACATATCAACTTTCTGTCGATTGACATTTGACACCAACATGTAAATTGAATGATTTTTTTTTGGTTTGTCACGCACGTGCACATAGGGAGCCGCAGAAAGACCCGACGAGCCGCGTATCACATCGGGCCAGGGGATCAAGGCGAGGCACTAACCTTTCTTTCTTTTGTTCCCGCAGAAAGACAGATACAACGTCACCATAAAATCCCGGACGCTTGAAAACACACGCTGCCATTTCCGCATTCCATCCCTTCCTCTGGTCCCACCATGATGACGTCATACCTCCCAGACAACACTTCGGTTCACTTCCAGCATTCCATTCTTCAATTTCCAGTAGAGCAGGCTATATCTATATTTAATCTATCCTTTTAATTTTTATAATTATAACTACCAACGTAATAATAGGCTGCATGGCAATTACTATTGGGGAAATAGGAAATTAAGGCTGAAGCTGTCTCACTTCCAGTTTAGACTATAAAATGACATCAAAAATTCAGAATCAATGTCTCCATGATGAGACAGTTAACTTTGTGAGCTGGAATGTTAAAGGCCTAAATCATGAATTAAAGAGAAAGAAAGTACTCTCTTCACCTAACAGGTTTAAACGCTAAAATAGTATTTTTACAGGAAAGCCACTTACTAAGCAAGGATCAGTTCTGGCTGCAAAAAGACTGGACTGGCCAAATGTTCCATTCCAGTTTTACAAAGAAAACTAGAGGTGTGGGAATTCTCATACATAGAACAGTCTCATTTGTAGCATCAGATGTAGTATTGAATCCTGAAGGGAGATATGTGATGGTCATGAGAGACTTATCTAACTGTAAAATGATTTTGATAAATGCTTATGCACCTAATGTTGATGATGAGGAATTTATACAAAATTTATTTGCATCCATTCCCAATTTGAACACTCATAAAATTATAATGGCTGGGGACTTTAATTGTGTTTTATATCCACTCTTAGATAAGACTTCTACCACAGGGGGGATGACATCTAACACTGCAAAGATAATTACAAAGTTTATAATTGATCACAACTTATCAGACCCCTGGAGGTTTTTAAGCCAAAACTCAAGAACATATTCTTTCTACTCACCAGTACATCATTGCTACTCAAGAATTGATTATTTTTTTTATAGATAATAATTTCTTGCCTTTGATTAAATCTTGCAAATACGATGCTATTGTTATTTCTGACCATGCACCTCTGATCTTGGAGCTAAAGTTACTATGCCCCACACACTCACCTCGCAGATGGCGTCTCAACCCGCCTCTATTAGGAGACGAGAATTGTACAGAATTTATATCCAAACAAATCAGCTTCTTCCTAGAGACAAATACATCCTCAGAGATTTCTGCAGGAAAACTCTGGGAAATTCTTAAGGCCTTCTTAAGAGGACAGATTATCTCATATCTTTCCCACAGAAATAAATTAGAAACCAAGAAAGTAGCAGAGCTAAAAAGCAAAATTACTAGAATAGATGAAGAACATGCCAGGCTTCCAAGCGAGGCTCTACATAGGAAAAGGCAGGCTTTGCATTCAGAACTAAACCTCTTGACAACTAAAGAAACTGAACAACTAATTTATAAATCCAGACATCATTACTATGAACATGGAGAGAAAGCTAATAAGCTTTTAGCTCAAAAAACTCACAAGCAAGAAGTCCGCAATGCAATCCCAGTAATCACCAACACGAACGGAGACAAAATCATCGACCACAAGAATATAATGCACACATTCAGAGACTACTATAAATCCTTATATTCTACTGAGTTTAAAGAAGACAATACACAATCTAATGCATTTCTGGATACATTACAGATACCACAAATAGACACTTTTAGTGTGGAGGAACTCGATAAACCTCTGGCGTTATCAGAATTACTAGATGCTATAAAGGCACTTTAAGGCGGGAAAGCAGCAGGCCCTGATGGCTACCCTGCAGAATTTTATAAGAAATTCTCCGCTCAGCTAGCTACCCTCCTATTAGCAACATTTACAGAAGCCAGAGACAATCAAACTCTTCCTTAAACTTTTCGCCAAGCATTAATCACAGTTTTTCCAAAACAAAATAAGGACTTATTACAATGTGGTTCATACAGACCAATTTCACTTTTGAATAATGACACTTTTGAAGTGCATGGATCAAATTACTGTATACCAATCCAGAATTTTCAGTTTGTATTAACAACATTTGTTCAGACTACTTTAAACTAGAACGTGGTACCAGACAAGGATGCCCCTTGTCACCGCTACTGTTTGTAATCGCCATTGAACCACTGGCAATACACTGTCGAAACAATGATCAAATAAAGGGGATTATCAGAGAAGGACTGGAACAGAAAATTTCTCTATATGCAGATGATATGGTACTGTATATATCAGACCCATAAAATTCTGTGCCAGCAGTCTTAACAGCACTCACAGAATTTCAAAAGATCTCCGGTCTCAGAATTAATCTGAATAAAAGTGTACTCTTTCCAGTGAATTCTCAAGCATATAATATTAGATTAGAACCCTACCTTTTATCATTGCAGAACAGTTCAAATACCTAGGGTTAAACATCACAAGTAAACATAAAGCTCTTTATCAACAAAATTTCGCCGTCTGCATGGAAAAAATTAAGCAAGACTTGCATAGATGGTCAACCCTTCATCTCACTCTAGCTGGAAGAATTTACACTGTTAAGATGAATATTCTTCCTAAGCTCCTTTTTTATTTCAAAACATCCCAATATACATAAATAAATCATTTTTTAAGCAATTAGATTCAACAATAACCTCATTTATTTGGAACTCAAAACATCCACATATCCAAAGAGCAACCCTACAAAGACAAAAGGCAGAAGGTGGCATGGCTCTACCTAACTTCCAGTTTTATTACTGGGCAGCAAACATACAAGCTATAAAAACCTGGACACAAATAGAAGAACAAACACAGGCTTGGTCCACAATAGAAGTAAAATCCTGCAGTACTTCTTTATATTCCTTGCTCTGTGCCCCAATAAATGCAAGTTATCGGCAATAAACTAATAACCCAATTGTGCTTCACTCACTTAGAATATGCAACCAATGTAGAAAGCATTTGAAGATGGAGAAGCTTTTATCTGTGGCACCTCTGCAAGAGAACCACCTCTTTCAACCTTTGCAAACATATGCAGTTTTTAATATCTGGAAAAAACTTTGGGATTAACTTTCTTAGAGATCTTTATATTGACAACGTCTTTGCATCCTATGAACAATTACATTCCAAATTTAACATTCCAGCTACACATTTCTTTCACTATCTTCAAATTAGGAACTTTGTTAAACAGAACCTGCCCGATTTTCCTCATCTTGCACCCTCATCCATGCTGGAAAAAATCTTGCTCAATCTCAAGGACTCAGACACCATTTCTGCAATATATAAAATCATTTTACAGTCCCTCCCTTTTAAAGATCCAAGAGGACACTGGAAAAAAGATCTCTCAATTAATATATCAGAAAAGTAGTGCAAAATAGCAATGCAGAGAATTCACTCGAGCTCCATATGCGCAAAGCATACAATTATTCAACTCAAAATTATATATCGAGCACATCTGTCTCACCTAAAACTCTCCAAAATGTTTCCAGGGCAAGATCCAACCTGCGAACGCTGCAATCAAGTCCCAGCCTCACTGGGTCACATGTTCTGGGCCTGCAGCAAACTAACATCATTCCGGACTAAAATTTTTAATTACCTTTCAGACAGCCTTGGGGTCACAATCCCTCCTAACCCATTAACAGCTATGTTTGGGGTTCTTCCAGATGGGTTTAAAATGGAGAAGGATAAATAAACTGTGATTGCATTCACTACACTTTTGGCATGCAGACTTATTCTGCTAAACTGGAAGAATCCAAACTCTCCTCTTTTAAGTCAGTGGGAAACCGATGTTTTATACTATTTGAAATTGGAAAAAATCAAATATTCAGTTAGAGGACCTGTACAGATTTTTTTTTAAAACATGGCAGGATCTAATCAGTAATATTTTAAAATACTGTAAGCTCTTAAAGCACAGAGGAAGCAGTTATTTCTGTATTTCTTTTTCTTCTTCATTCATCTCTATTGACTTATCAAACTTATCAATTTAGGTATGTTTACAAGCCTTAAATTTTACATCCGTTGGCCTTGCTGTCTCTCTCAGGGGTGGGGGTCAACTTGTTCTCAATTCTACTTTTTGTAAAAATTGATTGATTTGTATGGAGATACAAATCTAGCGCCGAAGTTCGATTCCCGAGAGGGGATGCACTGAGTATGTACGTGTGCTTCCCGATTCATTTTAGCCTCGCATCCCCTTGGTTTGAGACGTATAAAATTGGATCTTGATCTTTGTTTGTCCTCGAATGAATTAGAAGAAGAAGCACTAGGTGGCAGTAGAGAGACAGCTAAAACATAGGCATTGCATTAAGAATCTCCTCCAGGCTTATACTACTGAAGACTGTAGTACTCCAGTCACACCTCAAAACACAGATATTCAAACTAAACAAATTGTTGTGCTTTAAATAAACTAAAGAGATCTTCATTTAGATCTTGATCTTTGTTTGTCTGCGAATTCCACGCATGCGTAGACCACCTTCTAGTTTAGTACATTGTTGTTATTCACGGATGTCAACAATGTGCCGGAATAACGAAAGGGGTGGTGGACAGTGTTACGCTGGTTAGCTCCTGAGGCCTGGTTAGAGAATGAGATTGCCGAAGATAAAAAGTACGTGCCTATGTAACATATGAATGAAAGAAAGACAGTGGGTAAAATGAATGACAACGTAACAGCACGTTCCGGAAACTATTATTGTTACGTTGTAGCCGGCGAGTGCTGCGCGTCTCACAGTTGTACCGTGGCTTGCTCACATGTCAGTGAAGTGATCCCTATTTATGCTCTAAAGAGCCTGGATACCTATGTGTCCCCCTTTTATAACCATTGCTCCGTGTATATTGCCTTACTCTTTGGATTGCCACAAAGCAACCTGCGAGATTGGAAAATGGTTCAGAAGACATCGTGAGAGGAAACGATAGCGTCGCGAAAATGAGACGGACTGTGAACGGACAGAAGCAGAAATGCTCCCACATCACCACATAATTACTATTCAGACAGTGATTCCGAGTAGGCCGTTCCTATCGAATCAATGTCCAAGGGTTTTCTTTTGTAATTTTGTTTCCCTTATAAAAAATCATAATGCTGTGCGACGAAGGGCCCAGTTCACGACTGGCAGCCGCGTTTAAACAGGGAGCCCTTCACAGACAACTTTACCACGCGCAACATAGTTGGGCGCACATGGCTAGTGTGTATATATTTTTAGACATCAGACACTGGAAGCCGCTGACAAACCCATCTCTTCATTGCCAGTCAGTAGCAGTGAAAAAGTAAAAGCAATAAGAGTTTTAACAGACGTCATTGAAGTTGATCATGAGTTTGTGTAATGTTAATGAAAATGGCCAGGAGGTGTCACGAGAGAGGTGAGTGTGAAATGCTTTGAAGCTTCGATTCGATTTCCGACACAAATGATTCAAATGTTTCTATGCTTCGTGAAACTTCAGTCCGCCCATCACTACCAAACAGTAGAGTGACTACTTTTCTCTATTTAAATAGGTTGAATGACTGATTGCACAACCAGAGTTATGTGTGATACCAATTAAAGAAAGCAGCTAGTTTCAAAAATCCCTCTAATCCGGTAGTTTATGATTTTTAGGGGTACCAACAGAAGTGTCTAGGCCATTTACCGATTTATCTGTAAAATGTAACATACATACTTCAATGCATTTCATCATGAAAGTGATATCAAGTATATGGTACTCGGGTTAATTTCTGAGGACCTGCTCAGAGGACACATCAAATGAACACTGGGAACGTGTGGCAGCCATGATGCGTGTACGTCTGCGTTCTGTGCGTGAAGTATAAATGAGCCCAGGAAAAAGTCGGGGGGCGCAGTGTGATAAAAGTTGGAATGTGACGTCAGAGTCTCTGTTTAACATCTACTGTACATGTGACAGAATGCCTCTATGCGGATCCTACTGGATCAATGTGTGCACTTCGATGATGAATGGTTCAATGTGGTGAAGCAAAACGCCGACATACAGAAGAATTTGTGGTGCTTTTATATTCAAGCGTTACATATTCTCGATCATAATAACACGATACATTTTAAAAGTCTCACAAACCATCTTTTGTACCGTCTTTTTTTTTGCAACTTCACAACAGCAACATAATGTACAAGCACTGTATTTGAGCCACAGTGAAAAAAAATTAAGGACAAGGTGAAAACGTGTATTTTGTGATTAAAGTGGAAACTTCGGCTTTAATCTCGAAATGTCATAGTTATCATTAAAGCAGACCGTCGTAAACATCATCTCAGTTTTTAATCGCTTCTTGGACTTCCACCTGACCTGACAACAGCGGCAAGCAGCAATAGATCACCACACAGAACACATTAAATATATGATACTAGGCTGACCCGCCTTTTAAGGCGACCGACTTTTAAGTTGACCACTTCTTAAGGTAATTCAATATGTAGATCAATTTGATATTTTATACAAACTCATTAATTTGGTTATATTGCATTTGAGTGGTATTACTTTAATACTCGTAGTTTCTGCTATTTTTGTGATGAAATTTAAACTTTTTTTCTATATTGAGGTCGCCCTTTTGAACCCCCCTGATATTTACTACGCGGTGAGGCATTTGTACTCCATCAACATTAATTATTTCCAGAGACATAATTTTGTCTATTTTTCCAGCGCATCGCGCACAAAAGCAAGAGAACGATTGGAGCACCAGAACTCTGCTCACATCATGTCGCTTCGTACCGCAAGCTGCAAGTAGTAAGTCTGTGATAAGCGGAATACCGCTACGCTTTCCACTCACGGGACGGAAGGACAATCCCGACCGCTTTTATATAGTAAGAAAGAAGAAGAAGATATTGCACAGTCTGGAGTAGAAAATCATCTTTTACCTGGAAAAAACGAAACTACAAATCCCATTGTGCATTGCAAAATGGACGGGGCGTGTGTGAAACTCCATGCTACTCGCACAGTCTGGAGTAGAAAATAATCTTTTACCTGGAAAAACGAAACTACAAATCCCATCGTGCATTGCAAAATGGACGGGGCGTGTGTGAAACTCTGCGCCTGTGTAGCACTCACGGGACGGAAGGACAATCCCGACCGCTTTTATATAGAAGGATTCCAACTCTCTGCAAATTTAGAATCTTTAGATTTATACTTGATATCACTTTCATGATGAAATGCATTGAAGTATGTATGTTATATTTTATAGATAAATCGTTTATTTCGTTTAAATAATGAATACTGTTAATAATTACACACATGGTGGTGACACGGTGGCGGAGCGTCAGCACTGGTGTCTTGCA
Organism: Polypterus bichir lapradei; assembly: GCA_026402145.1. Taxonomy (NCBI): domain Eukaryota; kingdom Metazoa; phylum Chordata; class Cladistia; order Polypteriformes; family Polypteridae; genus Polypterus; species Polypterus bichir. The sequence goes on from JANRMT010062842.1 coordinate 30,625,445, forward strand.
GGGTGTCACGTCGCTGGTATTCTCTGCCTGGAGTTTACATGTTTTCCTGCTGGGTTTCCACGCTGTGCTGCAGTTTCCTTCCAAAGATATGCAGATTTGGTGCAGCTAAAATGACTCCAGTGTATGTGTGTGCTTGTATTCACCTTGTGATGAGCTGAGGCCCTGTCCAGGGATTGTTTTTGCCTCGTGCCCAATGCTTGCTGGAATGGACACATCCTGGATTGATGGATTTAATCATTAAGCATCCTTTTCAGAGATATTGCAGTAAGCTGTCATCGGAATTTAATGGGTGTTCCAGGCAATTCACAACACAGCGAAGCCGAACCTGTTTTCACCGTGATAATATCTTGCACTGCCACCTGGTGTATTCCTCCAGATTTACGTAAAGTACCTGCGCAAGTATAAACAGTAAAATGCTTGCATAGCAGGAGCATCCGTTTGTAGCATGCGTCGTGTGAAGTATAAACCTGGCCTTAGTGCACTACTCAGAGTATTTGTTGTGTTCAGTTGTAGTTTCTGCCAGAACGCTAGGGGGAGTTTTTAAAAAAGAATAGGAAAGGAGTCTTGAATAAAAAAAATTTATTTTTTCTTGATTGGAGATCAGTGCGTGCCTGTTGTAAAGTAAAGCAGTTAACATTCTGAGTTATCCATGGCTAGCTAATTATTTTACCCTGCTCTGGTCACAACAAAATTGGCGATGAGGTTCTCCTCTTTATATTGTGCATGCTTGCAGTGAAAATGGCTGTTGCTAATGTGCCTTTTCCAAGATTTTTTCTTCTGAGTCCCAATGAGCCTGCAGTGCCTTTCGCAACGTGGCTTCAGATGTTCAGTAACTATCTGCTTGTAATTGATGCTACTGGGGATGCTTGGCCTGACACTAGGAAGAGAGCTGTGCTACTTCAGTGTCTCTCGACCAAAGGTCAGCAAATGTTTTACACCCTGCCTAACACAATTACTGTGTTTGATACCGCCGTAGAAGCTTTGAAAGTATACTTTATGCATAAAGCTAACGTGGTCGTTGAGGGCCATACATTTCGTAAGGGGACCCAGGGACCACAAGAGACTGTTTTACAACACATGGTGACACTATGTGAGCTTGTTGCAACATCTGAATTTGCCGAATGCGCGGACGAAATGATTCGTGACCAATTGATTCAGCATGCATATAGCCAACACATACGTGAAAGATTGCTGTAGGAGCCAGACCTTACGTTGGATAAAGCAGTAACTCTTGCTACTCAGACAGAAGCAGCTACAGATCAGGCTAAATCATTTCTACGAACTCCAGCGTCATCCCAGTACAGGCAGTGCAGCATAAACAGAGGAATAAACCCAGACAGCGACAGACATCTGCTACTACTATATCTGCTAACCCTGCTAAGGGGAAAACGTGCTTTTGATGTGGATCACTGTTACACCTGGCTAACTCAGTGAGCTGCCCTGCTGCAAAAGCAACTTGTAGGCATTGCAAAAAGACTGGGCATTTTGCTAAAGTGTGTCACTCTGCCCAACCCTGTACACGGGAAGTATGTGAGGTTGAATTGCCAGAAGTTACTGTATTATATACAGAAAATACAATACATACACCTGCTAAAGTTACTTGTGCAGTGGAAATCTCATGTTCCTGCTCACTGGACCTGATTATCAACACTGGTTCATCAGTCACAATTTTGCCACAGTGCATTTACACCCGTCACTTCAGCAACATTCCTCTGACAAAACTTACAGTGAGACTTGTGACGTACTCAAAATCTTATATCCCCATACTTGGGTGCCTATCTGTAACTGTGTGTTTACATGGCCATATGACTGTGGCTACATTTTTCATTCTGGAAAAGGGAACCCCACTAATGGGTATTGACTTAATGTCACTTTTACATGTGCACATCATGAACAATAAAGCTATACCTTCTGATGCTGCAGCTTCCACTTTGCCTGTGCCAGTCTTACAGTGCGCTGCTGTGCCCCTGTCCATTGGCTGTGTTAGAAACTTCATCCACCACATTAAGATCGATGAGACAGTGCCTCCTGTTCAACAGAAGCTGTGCCACTTACCTCTGTCAGTTACAGATGCTGTGTCTGAAGAACTTGATTGCTTACTCACTGCTGCTGCCATAGAACGAACTGATGCTTCTGCTTGGGTCTCACCTATTGTAGTCACTCAGCACAAATCTGGTAACATTCGCATGTGTATTGATCTGTGAGAGCCCAATAAAGCAGTTATTGTAGACTCTTTTCCCTTGCCACATATGGATGAACTCCTTTCTGCACTCAGAGGGGCTATGGTATTTTCTACCATTGACTTAGCCAGTGCCTACTACCAAGTACCACTGCATGAGGACAGTCAAGACCTGACTGCTGTCATTACACAAGGGCCTCTTCAGGTTTTGTTGGATTCCTTATGGTTTGGCATCTGCACCCTCCACCTTCCAGAAAATGATGACTGCTATTCTCGCTGGCTTACCTGGTGTAGACAATTACTTGGATGATGTAATAGCACATGGACCTGACCTGACTACCCATGACAAGACCTTACAAACTGTGTTATGCCGGCTGGATGCTGCTGGCCTGCAGCTAAACAATGTCAAGTGTAAGTTTTGTTAGTCCAGCCTACCCTTCCTTGGGCATGTAGTGTCTGCTGATGGCCTGCTTCCTGATAAGGCCCATTTACAAGCCATCATGAATGCTCCTGCACCCACAGATACTGCTACTTTACTACTCTCATTGAACCAATGCGTGCATGCTTGAGACAACCTGCAGGTGCATTCCAGTGGACTGCTGATGCACAGAAGAGCTTTGAGCAGGTAAAAACGTTGCTAATGGATAGCCCTGCTTTGGCACTTTTTGACCCTACACTGCATACTGTAGTTTCCACTGATGCTTCTGACTAGGGTCTGGGAGCCATTCTTTCTCAACTCCGTTCTTACAGTGTAGAAAGAACTGTGGTATTTGCTTCGCGGACTCTTTCCACTACAGAGCATAAATATTCAATAGTGGAAAAAGAAGCGCTGGCCTGTGTATGGGCGGTAGAGAAGTGGCGAACATATGTGTGGGGACGCCGTTTCACCCTGCACACGGACCATCAGGCATTGACAACTCTGTTGACCACCAAGGGGATTGGTTGTGCTGAGATGTGCATTGCGAGATGGTCTGTACGTCTTCTGTCATTTAACTATGATGTAATATATCGCCCAGGTTCTCAGAATGCTCCTGTTGACTGCCTGTCTCGTCTGCCCTTACCTGTTGCTCCTGCAGCTGCTGACAATGCTGAACCAGAGCTTGTTGCTCTCCTGTCACGTCACGTAAGACATTGTCTCCTGCTGATCTGAAGTCTGCTTGTGCTGAATTTCCAGACCTCACTAAGCTACGTACACAGATTGTGCGGAGCTGGCCTCCTTCGCCAAAGGCTTTGGATGCTGATCTGCTGCCATACTACAAGCTCCATCTGGAACTTTCTGTCAGTGACAACTTTGTGTTTCGTGGTTCATGTCTGATTGTGCCAGCCAGCCTTTGTTCGTCACTAATTGCAATTGCACACGAGAGTCACCAAGGTGCGGTATGCACCAAACAACAACTCAGAGAACTTTACTGGTGGCCAAAGATGGACACTGATGCTTGTACTGCCATTAGTTTTTGTCAGATATGCCAGATGAATGAGAAAACAGCTCATCCACACCCCACTCCCTTACAGCCTACACCTTTTCCAGATGGCCAATGGAAAAAAGTGGTTTTGGACATTGTAGGACCCTTTGACACTGCTGCATCAGACTGTAGATATACCTCGACCCTGATTGACTACCACAGCAAGTGGTCAGAAGTAGCCTTCACCCCTTCCATAACTACTGCTAATGTACTCACATTCATGTCTTCTGTTTTCAGTCACCGTGGTAACCCCATGAGTCTGGTGACAGATAATGGGGTTCAGTTTACCTCTGCTGCTTTTCTGGAAGAAAGACAGGTTAAACATCACCGCTCCTCACTGTATTACCCTGCTGTCAGTGGAGCTGTAGAGCGGTTCAATTGTGTACTGAAACATATGATTCAACTAGCTATTCAAGAACACCTTCCCTGGAAAGCTGCCATTACAGACGTTTTGCATGTCTACTGTGTTACTCTACACACAACTACTGGCATTTCTCCATTTGAACTCCTTCATGGTTGACGGATGCGCACAAAATTGACTATACTACCGCCTACTTCTTCAGGTATACAGTCTGCCAGTGATGTCCATACCACAGTTGAGCAACACCAAAACAGAGTGAAAGTCTACACTGATGCCAAACGGGATGCTTGCTTGCCTAGTTTCAAAACAGGGGATAAGGTAAGGGTCAGAAATCCTCTACATGTCTCAAAAGGACACCAGAAGTTCAGCAACCCTATCACTGTTGATAAGAAATTGGGTGCTCATACATACGTATTGAGTGATGGAAAACCTGGAATGTATCTCTTCTGGTTGCTTTTCCAGACTGTGCGTCTACACCTGACCAGAAGGAAGTCAAACCACCAGCACTTCATCAGTCACCCAGACCCAAATGCAGTACTCATCCACCCAACTGGTTGAAGGGCTATGTTACTTAAAATAATATTTCTGAACCTGTGTAATAATGTACTTGCATTTGCTTTATTCTGGTTGTGGAATATACACATCACGTTCTCTTCACTTTAATTATTTCATTGCTTGATTACATGGAAGTTCTGGGATTTTTGTCGTGTTAATCTGATTAGCAGGCAGAAGCAAAGCTTTTCTTAAAAAAAAAAAATAAAAAAAAAAAAAAAAAAAAAAAAAAAAAGGAAAATGTGTTCAGTTGTAGTTTCTGCCAGAATGCTAGGGGGAGTTTTTAAAAAATGTGTTACCTGTTGAAAGAATAGGAAAGGAGTCTTGAATAAAAGAATGCTGTTCTTCTTGATTGGAGATCAGTGCGTGCCTGTCGTAAAATAAAGGAGTTAACGTTCTGAGTTATCCATGGCTGGCCAATTATTTCACCCTGCTCTGGTCACAACAGTATTTATCCCACTTTATCTGAGTGTGGAATCACAGCTCTAAAGCAGCTGATCGGAAAGAGAATTATCGGTATACAGCATCAAAAACACACTGCCTCAGCCATTCGCTATTTGAACTGCTCTCATACGGCAAACACTTCAGAGCCTTTCCTGTACTGACCTCGTGGTTCAGAAACAGTTTCATCCCAAGAACTCTAAACGCACGCAATGCTAAACTCTAATCGAGTACAAAGTTTTACATTTCAGTCATATACATTTTTGTTTTTCCTCATTTTGACTCCTTTGTAACTGCCCTGATGGGTGACTTTTTTCATGAGCAGAATTTTTACGATAATTACCAGTGAAGGAACACTCAAACATAAAGTTGAAGAACTCCAAAGCATGCAATTTGGCAGTTGTAAAAAATATAAAAAGTCTTCAGGGGCATGTCCTGTGTGCAGAAAATAGCAGTAAACATCTGCCAGGATGTGCCAATGCTTAACAACTGGTTTATCTATTCAAAGTGTGTCTTCCAGAAAGGAATTTTTTGACACAGAAAGGAGATTTTAAGTTTGGCCATATCGTGTACTGGAACATTGTGCTGCCAACTTCTGGGGAGCTTAAGCTGATGTCACATGATGCAACTTCTAGTCATCGGGTATGTTAGACTTACCTACTGAAGTTGCTGATCTCATCACCAGACCATGTCAATTTAAACAACTGAAAATCTGCAAATTTAGCAGATGACTGCCAGTCTTCCAGCCCGTCATGTTCACATCTTCTTCTAACAGCTAACATTGTCCGGCTCGATGGAGCTGGCACTCTACAGAAGGTTAAAAGCTACAGCTACAGTCTCTGCCTGCTTTTTTCCATTCTGTTGTGGTACATAAAACATGAGTCATCAGAGGGATGAGCTTCTCATTTGTTTGTGAGGTCCAAAACAACAGTATTCCTTATTCCTCATTGCTGCATTCGACGTGTTGTACTTCCAGATGAACATTCATTGGTTGTCAGCTCTCATGCACACGTAGCTCAGTTTTACGTCTAAAGACAAAATTAGACCAGTTCGATTTTGTGGGGACAAGTCAAGGATGAGTTGGTGTGAGTTGTGGGGCATGGGAAAGGCGCTATATAAATAAAATGTATTATTATTATGTGACATTACTGGCTTGCTTCACAGGGGCACACCAACAACTGCCTCTGATTCTGTAAGATTATTTAAATGAAGGCTACAACTTAAAATCACTGGAAAAGTTCTGTAATGTGACATGACCTTTAGTCCTACACAAAAGCTTGGTCCAAAGCGGATATTCCTTTAAAGTATCTCAATAAGCCTAATTTACAGAGATTGAACAGGTGTGTGATAAAAAGCCATGACATAGTTCACAAATTTAAAGATCCTTCATTTGCCATGATACACAGTAGTCATGCACGTGGAGCTTCCACTGATTTTTTTAATCTTGGTTTATAACTACAAAAAAAATAAAATAAACAGCGTTAAACACAACAGCTATACATCACACATCATAAGCTGCAATTTTAATTGTACAAAAATCATTAAAAATGTTTTATTTTGTTTCCAGTCCTGTAAAAGATGTTTTAACAAATAAAAGAAAGTACTATTTATTTTTTTATTTTCCTCTGAGTCATATGAGTGGCAGTGACAGCATATTCCTGGGGGAAAAAAAAGACGGCAATGGCAATCCTCTGAGCTGGCCCAAGGTCATGGCATTTTCACCTGAATTGTTACTGTGCCCTTGGAAAGCACTGCTGAAAAGGCCTTCGTCTGCAATGTGTTAAATGATGCTGAATATATTCCATGTAACAGGTTCTAATTTGTATACATCTCAAACTTCATACAGTCAATGTAACAGAACATAAGAACAAACAACATTCACTGGATTTATATAAAGTTAACTATCAATAAAAAGATAAAGCATTATGACACATTGAGCAATCTGATTTAGTTCAAATAGCAAAGCTTACACACGTATGTATCCTTGAGGTGTACCTCTTTGTTTTTAAACTGCAATTTATCTAACTTCAATTTATTTGAACACTCTGACAGATTGAGCTGAGTTTTCACAAGCACCATACATTATATCAAGTGTACATTTTCATACAATACAATTTTGCAGCATATACAATTTTTTTAGTGATTGAGAAAGGCAACATTAGTTAAAAAAATACAAATATTAAAAATATGTGCATCAGGTTGGAAATACCCTAGTACTTCTGTTGAAAAACTGTGAATATCTGATAAGGATTTTTGCTTTATGTAAATAATTTCAATTTATCTCATAAATAATTCATTATAAAACATCTGTTAGTTAAATAGAGTCATCTAAAAATGGTTATTTTAAAATGTAATACTTATTACAACATGAAGCTTGAGTCTCTTTTTAGAGCACATCTAAAAGCATCCGCGTTTAATGGCAGGTCCTCTTCTGTCTCTACGCACAGTGGCATTGCCTGACTGGCATTTTGGGGAGCAGAGACGAGCGGACATCAGTTTCTTTCTGTTTCAACTTTACAGTTTGGGATTATTTCCATGGCAGTGCAGCCTGCCAACTTTTGCTTACTGGTCCTCACTTTGCCTGCTCCCACTTCCAGATAGCCATGACAGATATCCCACAGTGACATTCATTGCAACACACTGTGGAGCTAATACAGCACTGAATCCTAATAAGATGCATTTTTAAACTGTTGTAACTATCGTCAAAAACAAAAAGCTATACTAAAGCTATGTGAGGACCAACTACATTTGGAAATTCAAAGTCATAATTGACAATGATAATATAAAAGTCTGTACTCTACTTTTCAAAAAAGGGATAAAAAAAATCACCATTGACTGTCCATTTAATTTTCGGTGGACATTCATGTATTTTAGATTGTATACAACTAAACTTGTACTTTGAAAAAAATCTCAAAGTAATAAATCATTGCCATTCAAAATTATTATATAGGCAGTTACATAATTTCTTGGCTTAGTTTGAGCATTGATTAAACATGCAACACATCATGATGTTCATTTCGAAGGTTACAATATTGGTTGAAACAAAACCATGTTATGTTTGCAGCTTCAAGCTGCTAAATACAACAGGAGCTGATGAATGCTGCATGTATTGGATTAACAGGCAGCTCCAAACTGGCCCTGGGAGGCTGTGTACTGGAGAAGGCCCTACAATGTAATGGCACCATTTACAGGGCTGTTTTGTGTCTTGTGGTCAGCATTGCCACAAAGTTGTCTACCCAAAAACACAACCCTGACCCAGGTTTGAAAATCTGAAGCTATCATTAAAATGAAAAAGATTGATAGTAAACTAGACATGTTTCTTGTGATTGGAAGTGACAGGTAGTATCTGAAAGTCTGCTAATCTCTGTCACACTGAGACAGCAAATCTGATTTAAAGCTCTGTCAGATATCACCTGCTTTTAGTCACTGCTCAATAAATTTCAAGTAGTAAGTTCAGAAAAACTTAGCTTTGACACAAACCTAAAACTGATACTATTCATTATATCTGATGCCATTTTTAAAAGTATTTAATGATGTCATTATAGCATCTCTCTCTCTCTTCATATTATATATATATATATATATATATATATATATGTCTTTATATATATTTATATATATATATA
>JANRMT010062842.1:30634466-30657979 GCA_026402145.1 Polypterus bichir lapradei
GCGTGTGGTTCGTTTATTTGACAGCATGTAGATCGGTGTAATTACATTCATGGCATTCGTAGTCTGAATCACAATCTATATAAATTGTGATAATAAAGCAACACAGACATCATAAAGAATTGGGGCAGCCACCCGTATATTGTTTTCCCGGCTGCAAAAGTTGAGTTTTTGAAGTACGATGTGCATAGAACAGAGACCAAAACAGAACTGATCATTACAGACAAAGATGGAGGCTTTAAAGGCCCGTAAAGGAAGTGACGTCATCAAAAAAGGCTGGAATTGGAAGTGATGTCTTCTGGTCCGGAAGTGACGTCAGCAAAGGGGTCGGCACCAGAAGTGATGTCTTCTGAGGCACCCGAACCTTGCAGGATTTCCTGGGAAAAGTTTGTAAGGAACTGAGAAAGACGGTCAGCGCACTCCGCCACCCCATGGTCGGATGTTTTATTACAATTACTCAGGCACTTTAGCTGCCTCCTACTCACACGTGTGTGACAAACCCACCCACCAACAACCCCCTTATTCCCCCCAACCCATCGGGTTGGGCATCCTGCACTGAGAGGGCGTGGGCATGAGAGAGGGCATCAGCGTTGGCATGGAGGGAGCCCTTATGATGAATTAGCGAAAACTTGTAAGGTTGGAGGTCAAGAAACCACCTAGTGACCCGTGGATTCGACTCTTTATGAAGGGCCGTCCACTGTAGGGGTGCATGACCCGTCACCAGAGTGAACTCCCAACCCAAGAGGTAGTACCTCAACTGCGTAATCGCCCGTTTAATTGCTAGGACTTCCCTTTCCACCACTGCATACCTGGTCTCCCGATCCAACAGTTTCCGGCTCAAGACATGACGGGATGTTCAACTCTTTGGCTCAGCACGGCCAACAGGCCTGTATCCGAAGCGTCCATCTGGAGAATAAAAGGGAGAGAAAAATTAGGTGCTTTTAATATTGGTGCTGAAGTAGGAGCCTGTTTCAAGTCACAGAATGCAGCATCTGTTGTATCAGTCCATACCACATGATTAGGGGTCCTCTTCTTTGTCAGATCAGTCAAGGGCCCTGTTCTCTTCGACAACTGAGGTACGAACCAGCGGTAGTACCCGGCCAATCTGAGAAATGTTTGGACCTCCCGCTCAGTTCGCGGACAGGGCCATTTTAAAATGGCATCTATTTTTGAACACTGTGGTTTCACGGTATCCCATCCCACCAGGTAGCCTAAATATTTAGCCTCTTTCAGTCCAAAGAAACATTCCTTGGGAATGATACAAAGTCCAGCTTTTACTATTGCCCGCAATACCGCAGTGACTTGCTGTACGTGTTACTTCCATGTGCTGGAATAGATGACGATGTCATCCAGGTCGCAGGAGCCCCGTGTAACCCAAATGGAAGAACACGATACTGCCAGTGTCCGCTAGGGGTGCTTAACGCCGTCTTGACCTTCGCAGAGTCCGTTAAAGGAATCTTCCAGTACCCCTTTGCCATGTCAACTGTGGTCAAAAATTCTGCATGACCAAGCCTTTCGAGGAGGTCGTCCACGTTAGGCATGGGATAAACATCAAATAGGGAGACCTGGTTAAGCTGACGGAAGCCATTGTAAATATTGGTCCTTTCAAACTATGTCTTGGAGTCTGCAGTTATTGCATGATTAGGCATATGTTGCGTGTTGGGTCTATGTGATGTGTGTGTTGTTTTCACCACATTTGCAGTCAATGCAGGTAAGTCGACATGGAAACAAAAATTTGGAGGTGGTAGGACATCATATTGTCTGCACATACAAGTGTAGATTTGCACTTGTGGAAAATAATAGCTACCCTTGAAAAGTGTGAATGTCACAGGGCCAAGTAAACCTCCAATGTGCTGTTTACAGTGATTGTTTATCTTCTTGGGACCTTGACAAAACAAATTTATTTATAATTATTGTGAGACTACCTAGAGACCTAAAAGAAAAGAAAAAAAAAGATAATTAATAATAATGGTAATAATAATTGGCAAAACAGACTTGGTGAGCTATGCTTGTTAGGAAGATTCAAATATTGATGTACTGACCCATGTTTGCTATACGAATGATCCTTACTTCAGGTCAGAGATGATTTGCAAAGTGGAAGAAGTAAAGCATGAAATGGAGTCCAGACTAGACTCTCAGAGACGTCACATGGTACAGAAGGAGAGTCTGCTAAAAAATGAAGTTGAAGAACTGAAGGTAATAAGAATAGTTTGAATATTGCATGTTATTAATGATATTTTTAGCTGTTCTACCAGGGGTTGTCAGCCTGTGGCATAAATTCTAAAGTCAGCATAAAATTATTGTTACAATTGTTTTCTACATTGTAGTTGACAACACAACAGGATCAAAAGCACTGTGAAATCTGAGACGCTAACCCCCTCACTGACTAAAACACCATACTTATCTCCTTACTTGTAGAATGGCTGCCTATGTATGGCACATTTGTAACATTGCCAATATATGCCTTGTGGCCCTGTAATAGTGTTATGTGTTACCGTGAACATTAACACAAATCATGGACATGTTTTGTTAAATTAATTTGTTCAGATTCCTAAGCTATACCAGACATTCATGTTCCCTAGCACTAACCATTTCAATATTGTTTTGCAGATTAACTAGCCTTGTCTGAAAAAAAAAAGTCAAAACTTTTTGAAATCTGCTCCATTTTGTCTAAGACAGATAGGCTTGCAGCCCAATTTAGCCTTAATTCCGCTAGGCAGAACAAAACTCTGGAGAGTTGATACCATAGATTACAACACATATAAGGAGTAGCGTAATAAAAATTGAATGCTAGACAGGGTATTTACAGCACATCTTGAAGTACAAAGTAATGACCTATATGTTTGCAATGTCATGAGACAGTTGATGATTTTAAGTTTTATTTTTGATAAATGTGCTCTCTTCAATGAATTTATGTGACTTGAGCCTACTTTTTACAGTGTTACTTTGACCTCCCATAGAAAGAAATGGTGTGCCTCTCTAAAATGTAGTCAGTTCCTTAGCACTGCCTAATTTGCTTATGCTGCTCTTTTTCTGCTGCCCCTTTTGATTATAGAGCCAGATGTCTCGAGTTATGTCTGATATCCGCACCTTACTGGCCGCAGAGAGACTGCATCGACAGGAGCTGGAGCAGGCAGAACTGGAAAAGAGAGAACTGATGGAGTTGCTACAAAGCTTTCAAAGAGATATCCGTATGGAAGGTGGTGGACGAAAAGCAGTGGGTTCCCGGACCCTAACTCGCCTAGACAGTATAAAAAGAAAACCTAGGGAGGTCACTGTCATCTAAATTCATGTAATTTTATGTTAACTAGAAGCTCTGTTCTATTGTAAACATTAAAAATGTGTTTTATATTCTACGGTGCAAAAGCACAATGTATAGATGGTATGCTGTTGTGATTTTGTATGATAGCAAAAGCAGTGCTATACAAACCCAGCTGTCCTTAAGCAGGGCAACAATTTCTTTTTATTATCAGAAGTAAATGAGCAGTGGGAAGTGGTGAGAAAAAAGTGTACTGTTTAGGTGGGTACTAATATTTTCTCTTCATTTTTAATATTTTGCTATGATCGTGCAGCATCAAAGAAATGTTCGGTGCCCAGCCAATAACCAGCATTATTTGTGAAAACTCAGTGAGCAATCCCATTATTTCAGTGCTTTACGTTTACTGTTAATTTTAGACTGAAAGCGTCAGTATTTGCACTACATTGTGGTGGCCTTCCATTACTAAGCTGTGACCACTGCATCTGCGCTACCCAATAATCCTGCCATTTTTGCCCTAAAAGTCTGATTGGTGTCAACATTCCTGCAAATTGCTGAAGTAGGACTTCTGTGCTCTTTAAGATTGCAGCTTTTATTGTTGACTGCCCCAACAGGGGTAAGTAAGATTAAATGTACAATGCCTTGTGAAGTATTCAAACTCTTTAAAAGGTTCCATATGTTTTTTCTTGGGAATGTTGGTTTAGAATAAAAGTACAAATTGGGACAGTGATGCATTTTCAGTAAGAATCTTAATAATTTGCAAAGCTCTGAGAGAGAGAGAGAGAGAGAGAGGAAGGTGGTTTGGTCCTTAGCTATTCTAGACAGAAAATCAGTTACCTGAGTATTTCGATACAACTGTCTATTTTAAATACCAATGAATATAAAACATAGTGAAAAGTAGAAGTAAAAAAGTAAAACGTAATAAAATGTAATAAAAACTAAATAAAAAATTAAATTGCATTAACACCACGTCAAAAACAATATTTTAAATTACTTTATCCTCTACTGACTGACTGACTGACTGACTCACTCATCACTAATTATCCAACTTCCCGTTTAGGTAGAAGGCTGAAATTTGGCAGGCTCATTCCTTACAGCTTACTTACAAAAGTTAAGCAGGTTTCATTTCGAAATTCTACGAATAACGGTCATAACTGAATCCTACTTACATACATATATACGGCCATAGCCTGCAGCTTGGTCGCCGCGTGAGGCGGAGTTGCGTCCCCCATCACCACGCCTCCCACGTAGTTGGCTGCCTGCCTATATTGCGTCCCCCATACCCACGCCTCCCACGTAATTGAGTGCCTGCCCATATAAGGCCGTCCGTCAGCAGCAATCCAATAGACACGGTGCCGCTAAATATTCACAGGCAAATCAAAAAGTTAATACCGGGAATGCCTGTTAAACATCTTAGATTCACGAGTAGCGATTTGGGTGGTGAGATGTCTATCGAGGTGATCACTGCAATATTTATATGTCATTGAAATGTATTATTATCAGGCATGGTTTAGGCACCTATGTCACCAGGAAGGCACCAGAAAAAGCGACCTTAAGGTTACTATTATGGAAGTTAATTCTTTCAGGGCGGATGTCAACTTTTGTCAACAGAAGGGGTTGAGGTTGGTAATCAGCTGTAAACGGTGACCTGCCATTATGCTTTAGTTCGACTCTCTTTTAGAAGGAAAGTTAGCTTAGTTGGTTTGACTGAGACTCCCTGCACTTGCATAAATAACAAAGAGCAAACAAAAGGAAAAATTGCATCGACCTCTGGCAAGAGGTCAAAGTGAATGCACAAAGCAAAGTATTGCGTGGACGCGCCGTATTGGACTCTGACTTGTTAGACTTTGATATTGATGCAATTAATCAAAAACGAACATGAGGTACCAGCATCAGCTGATCGTGGTGTTGGAACACTTTCATGTAGCAGATGCGCCTACAGCAAAGTTCGCCTGGGAGGACTGCCATTTACAATGACGAGAGTTACAAAGCGGATTGTATTGCACCGCGACTACTGCTGTTGATTTAAAGTGTGAAACAATTGCTTTGTGTGCTTTTCAGAAAACTTTGTTTTTAGGAAAAAATATTCAGCCCTCAAGAAGTTAATTTAGAGCACGGATGCTGTGAAAGTAAGAACTGTAATAAATAAAGTTCCCCTGCATACTTTAAAAGAAAGTCTTGCCATCATTTCATTTTTCACAATTTGAATTTCAATTGAAAACAAGACATGGTGTCAGAATAGAGGACAGTCATGAATTTTGTTGGAGTTCCCTCGCCACGAATTGACTGGGATTCTCTTAACCTGCCGGAAGAATGGAAAAAGTTCAGACAGCACGTGGAGCTGATGTTTTCTGGCCCGCTAAGACGCAAAGACGAGAGTGAGAAATGCAGCTACCTGCTCCTGTGGACTGGGGAAAAAGGAAGATAAATTTTTAACACATGGACTCTCACCCAGGAGGAAGCCAAGGTACTGAAAACTTATTATGACCGTTTTGAGGCGTTTGTCATGCTTAAGACGAATACAATATTGACGAGATACAAGTTTAATGAGAAGACGCAGGGTATAAATGAGACTTTTGATCACTTTGTAACGGAGTTAAAATTGCTGGTGAAGGACTGTGCTTATGCAAACGAAGATGAGATGGTCAGGGATAGACTAGTGTTTGGCACAAACTCAGCGAAAGTGCGAGAGAAACTTTTAAGTGCCGGGTCTGAGCTAACATTAAATAAAGCTGTGGACATCACAAGATCGCACGAGATAGCACAAGCACAGCTGAGAACCTTCGATGCATGTACTCTGAGCGGCTCACGTGAACAGACTGTGAACGCAGTACGCAGACAACCAGCAAGAGCTCCAAAGAGCGCTGAACAAAAAATGCATTACACAATTGAGAAGGCAGCAAAAGAATATGAACCGAATGACGCATACAAGCATATTCATAAGTGCAGCTACTGCAGAAAAAAAGCACACGGTGGAAAAAGTCAATGTCCAGCTAAAGGAAGACAATTTAAAAAAATGTGGTAAATTGAACCACTTCGCTAAAGTCTGCAGGACTGGGAAAGGTAAACCATGCATGCAGTGTGTGATATCTTAGATAAAGAGGAAGACGAGCTGTTTATTGATACAGTAAGAAAGGAACAACCCTCTGAAGCTGAACAAGCCTTTGTAGACATATCAATAGGAAAGCAAGGTATAAAGCTTAAGTTTAAATTAAGTTCATAGACACGCTGCCGCTAAATATTCACAGGCAAATCCACAACTTAATACCGGGAATGCCTGTTAAACATCTTAGATTCACGATTACCAATTTAGGTAGTGAACACTTCGATGAATGAAACCTGTTATCTTTACAACGGTTGACAAACACGGAATGTAACTTGAACACAACACATCCTCCAAATACAAACCTGTTTGAAAGAAATAATGATAATCAAATCCTTGATGACAGCAACACTCATAACAGTCACAAAACAATTACATTGACAATCATGTTACGTTATTTTTAAAATGTTTCCTCTTCTTTTTCATAACTTCTTTAACACATTACTTTTCTGCTGCGAAGCGCAGGTATTTTGCTAGTTAATATATATATATATATATATATATATATATATATATATATATATATATATATATACACACACACACACATATAATTGCAATATCAATTTAAGTCCATCTCACCAGCCCTATAATAATGATAATACTATACTATTATTCTAACCGATTACCCATTTCTATTCAAAAGAATAAAATTTCCTGTAAAATTGTGTTTTGCAATGACCATCAATAAAAGCCAAACCACTTGGAGAAGCAGAAACTGCTCTAATTCAATAATGTTTTACTTATGAACACTTGTGTATAGCATATTCAAGAGTATGTAGCATCAGTGACTTATTATTATTACTTATTTTTTGACTGATTCCTTTATCCTAAGTGACTGACATTTCAGATATAATTAGTTACATTTCTTTTGGTTTTTGTAATTTGAGCAAAGGCACGTGAAGTGACTTGTTCATGGTCAGAGTGTTAGTAGCAGAATTTCAACCTACAACCTCAGGGTCTAAAGTACAAAAACTTAATCACAACACTACACTGCCTTCCAATAATATTAGTACTTAAGCCTGCAAATATTGTACACAGAAAGGCACTTAGATAGTTGTGTAATATTTTTGACACACCCGATTAACCAATGGCACCACAACTGAAGCCCATTGTCTTACGAAATTTCCTGGACTAAGCTCAGTAACACAGATGACACAGTAGAAAACTTCAAACACAATAACACAGTTCTGAAAGACACAAGAATGAATATTATGTAAATAACAGAGAATACTCCTTGTGGAATCAAAAGGACCAAAACATAATAACTGTAGCAAAATAAAAATGAGGAGGACTCCATTTTAGAAAGTTAACTGGAAGACTGATGCAAAGACATTTTGCATTGCTTGGTCACTGATACAATCTATTACTGCCTTCCACATAATAATTTCATTAAAAAAGAATACAGTGGTCACTTTAGTGAAGGTATAGGCTTAGATCAACTATGTAGTGTTTTTCATTGTATTTAATATAATTGTATTCAAGCAAATTTTGACTTACCGCAGCAGTTCTAGCTCAGTCCTCAGTTCTGCTATGCAGTTATGCTGTGCATCGTCTGCACTCAAAATAATGTAACCACAGCCATTTGGGCACTCTCGACTCCTGTACTCACAAACTGCTAGATGTGCTTCTAGGTTACGTCGCTCTACCAAAATTGGGCAACCTCAAAGAATAATGTAAAAAAAACAAAATATTTGATGTAACAATTTGAAAGCAAACAAAAGCAATTACATTTTTGTAAGATTACTACCTAAGAGCATGATCTCAGGGTAATCTAGAAAACCAATATTGGATATAAGACAATGTTTGGTTGAATCAAAACATTTCAGAATGAGGGTTCTGTCAACACATATGCAATTCAAATTTGAGTTTTTTTTAAATAATTTTGCATAAGCAAATACTGTAGCTATTAAAGATAACATTTGCTTATGGCCCATTACATGATTAGCTTTAATATAGTTTTGAAGATAAAAAAACTAGGCTAGAAAAGCTGTAAAGACTACCTCACATCACACATGCACACACACACATACACAACTTTCCTAAAGGAATATTCACACCAGAAACAGATATATTAAGTGTCAATAACAAGGTCTAAAATTACATCATGTCAAAAGAAAATGCATAAATCAATCCAAATAAAACCACTTGTGCCATTAAATAGGCTATGCATTTCTGGAGAAATGTTGGGAGTTACTACGGCCTCTGGGTGGGTTTGGCTGCAAAAGCATGTATCTCTGCATTTGTCTAAATTTCTGATCCTAGTTGAGAATCAGACTGGAAGAATTACAGGAGACAAGTATAGATTAAATAAAAAATACACACAGAGAGGCGCTAACAAAAATAACTTAGTGTTTATTCCATATACCCATAACGCACATAGCATTCAGCTCTGCTCCTCCGAAACATTAAATATGGCACTTTTAAATGTTAGAGCATTAACCAACAAGACGTTTGTCATCAACAATCTTATTAGTGACAGAAAAATTGATTTTATTGCACTAAGTGAAACGTGGCTTAGCTCAGATGGCGCGGCTGTTTTTATCAAATCTGTGCCTCTGAATTACAGTTTTACTTGTGCGGATTGCCAGGGAAAGAAGGGTGGCGGCTTAGCAAACATTTATTCGAGCCGTTAAAGTGTAAAGATGTCAGTTTTGGTAAATTCAAGTCCTTTGAGTATCTTGCCGTTGTTATTCATGGAGATTCTCACTTTCTAGTTTTATTCGTATAGACCTCCTAAATTTAATGCGTCTTTCTTTGAGGAATTCTCAGGCTTAATGTCAATTATAATTACGAACTATGACACACTCCTAATAGTCGGCGACTTTAACTTTCATATCGATAATCAAGTGTGACCCAAAAGTAAAAGAATTTATGAACCTCCTGGACTCTTTTGATTTGAGACATCTCGTTAATCAGCCTACACATAAAGCAGGTCATATGTTAGACTTAGTAATTACCAAAGGACTAAAAGTTGATGTAAAGCAGATCATTGATATTGGTCTATCAGACCATTTTCTTTTACTATTTAATATAGAACTATTGATAGAAAGCATTCATGAGAAGAATATTGTTAAAAAACGCTTCTTTGATTCATCAGCAGCTTTAAAACTTACAAACATTCTAAGCAATCAGTCCGTTTATAGTGCTAACTACAATAGCGAGGACAATGTAAATAGTAAGGTAGAAGAATTTAATACTAAGGTGAGAGCTGCTGTTGACATACGTAGTTGCACCTGAAAAGACAGTTAAAAAATCTTCTAGCATTGTTATACCATGGAAGACCCAAAGAATGTCTGATTTAAAGATAACATGCCGTAGAGCTGAGCGTAAATGGAGAAAAACTAAACTAACTATCCACTATGAGATATCCATCCATCCATTTTCCAACCCGCTGAATCCGAACACAGGGTCACGGGGGTCTGCTGGAGCCAATCCCAGCCAACACAGGGCACAAGGCAGGAACCAATCCTGGGCAGGGTGCCAACCCACCGCAGCACTATGAGATATTGAAGGTTAAAATAGCAGAACACAATAATACAGTCCGTCTTTAGAGACGCTGCTATTTCTCTAAGATTATAAATAACAATGCTAGTAATCCTAGAATCTTATTCTCCATGATTGATCGTCTGCTAAACCCAGGTAACACAAAGGAATGCCTCCAAAATACTTCCAGTGAAACTTGTGAGGTTGTTGCTGTATTTTTCAATCAAAAAATTAATGATATTAGAAATAATATAGTATATCTCCCCAACACTGCAGACCCTCCTAAGCCCCAGTACTCCGTTATAAACAAATTAAATTCTTTCACCAGGATAGATTTACCTGATTTACATAGAATAATTTCTCAACTGAGACCCTCCACCTGCGTCCTTGACCCAATATCAACAAGTTTTTTTAAAGAAGAATCGGGCGTGCTAATTGATATTATTCTTGACATAGTAAACTCGTCATTAGATAGGGGGGTCTTCCCAGACTGTTTTAAGACTGCTGTAGTTAAACCTCTACTCAAGAAAAATAATCTTGACCCCTCCGCTTTTGAAAATTTTAGACCCATTTCTAACCTGCCTTTCTTAAGTAAAATTCTAGAGAAGGCAGTCATTATACAGCTAAATGACCACCTCAATAAACATGCTATTCTTGATAAATTTCAGTCAGGCTTCAGAACAAATCATAGCACAGAAACTGTACTTGTTAAAGTAGTAAATGACTTGCGGGTAAATGCAGACAGAGGCCATTTATCTGTTCTCATCCTCTTAGATCTGAGTGCCGCATTTGATACCATTAATCACAATATTCTTAGAAATCGCCTTAGTCAATAGGTGGGCCTCTCTGGTAGTGTCTTAAATTGGTTTGAATCCTACCTGGCAGGTAGAAAATTCTTTGTTAGTTGTGGTAATTACAACTCAAAGACACATGATATCCTATATGGTGTTCCACAAGGCTCTATCCTGGGTCCACTGCTCTTTTTAATCTACATGCTTCCGTTAGGTCAGATTATCTCAGGGCATAACGTGAGTTACCACAGCTATGCTGATGACACGCAGCTGTATTTATCAATAGCACCTAATGACCCCGACTCTGTTGTTTCACTAATACAATGTCTTACTTGTGTTTCTAAATGAATGAATAGTAATTTTCTCAAGCTAAATAAAGAGAAAACAGAAATTTTAGTGATTGGCAATAATGCATATAATAAGGTTATTAGAAATAATCTTGAAGCATTAGGAGGTAAAGAAAGTGCAGAATGCAGCTGCTAGAATCTTAACTAGGAAAAGAAAATCCAAGCACATCACACCAGTTCTGATGTCACTACGCTGGTTACCTGTGTCATTCAGAATTGACTTTAAAATACTGCTTACGGTTTACAAAGCCTTAAATAATCTCGCTTCATCTTATATATCGGAATGTCTGTCACCTTATATTCCAAATCGTAACCTTAGATCCTCAAATGTGTGTCTGCTTAGAATTCCAAGAGCTAAACTTAAAAGAAGTGGTGAGGTAGCCTTTTGCTGTTATGCACCTAAAATCTGGAATAGCCTGCCAATAGGAATTCATCAGGCTAATACAGTGGAGCACTTTAAAAAACTGCTAAAAACTCATTACTTTAACATGGCCTTCTCATAACCTCATTTTAATTTAATCCTGATACTCTGTATATTCAATTAACTATCGAAACTATTCATGGTGGCTCTAAAATCTGTACTAACCCCTACTCTCTCTTCTGTTTCTTTTCTCGGTTTTCTGTGGTGGCGACCTGCGCCATCACGACCTAATCAAAAGCACCATGATGTTCCTACGCCAGAAGTCTACATGACCATCATCATCAAGTCCTTCCATGAGAACCCTAAATACAAAGAGGACTGTTTCATTTATGTTAGGTAGAATGCCCAGAGGGAGCTGGGTGGTCTCATGGCCTGGAACCCCTGCAGATTTAATTTTTTTTCTCTCCAGCTGTCTGGAGTTTTTTTTTTTTTTTTCCCTGTCCTCCCTGGCCATCGGACCTTACTCTTATTCTATGTTAATTAGTGTTGTCTTATTTTAATTCTTACTTTGTCTTTTTTTCTCTTTCTTTATCATGTAAAGCACTTTGAGCTACATTATTGTATGAAAATGTGCAATATAAATAAATGTTGTTGTTGTTGAAAAGTAAACATTAAAATTATTATAACGCCAGCAGTAAAGGCACAGTAATACAATAACAAAAGACAAATACATAAATTATTTTTTGTATTATTAGTATTTTTTAGTAGTATTTTTTAGTATTTTTACCTTAGCACTTCTTCTTTTACATTTAAAACTGGCAAAACACTTATGTAGTACGAGTTGTGAAAGACTGTTTTGTGGACAAAATACAGTGCATCCTTAAAGTATTCACAGTGCATCACTTTTTCCACATTTTGTTATGTTACAGCCTTATTCCAAAATGGATTAAATTCATTTTTTTCCTCAGAATTCTACACACAACACCCCATAATGACAATGTGAAAAAGGTTTACTTGAGATTTTTGCAAATTTATTAAAAATAAAAAAATTGAGAAAGCACATGTACATAAGTATTCACAGCCTTTGCCATGATGCTCAAAACTGAGCTCAGGTGCATCCTGTTTCCCCTGGTCATCCTTGAGATGTTTCTGCAACTTAACTGGAGTCCACCTGTGGTAAATTCAGTTGATTGGACATGATTTGGAAAGGCACACACCTGTCTATATAAGGTCCCACAATTGACAGTTCATGTCAGAGCACAAACCAAGCATGAAGTCAAAGGAATTGTCTGTAGACCTCTGAGACAGGATTGTCTCGAGGCACAAATCTGGGTAAGGTTACAGAAAAATTTCTGCTGCTTTGAAGGTTCCAACGAGCACAGTGGCCTCCATCACCCGTAAGTGGAAGAAGTTCGAAACCACCAGGACTCTTCCTAGAGCTGGCCGGCCATCTAAACTGAGTAATCGGGGGAGAAGGGCCTTAGTCAGGGAGGTGACCAAGAGCTCGATTGTCACTCTGTCAGAGCTCCAGAGGTCCTCTGTGGAGAAAGGAGAACCTTCCAGAAGGAAAACCATCTCTGCAGCAATCCACCAATCAGGCCTGCATGGTAGAGTGGCCAGGCAGAAGCCACTCCTTAGTAAAAGGCACAAGGCAGCCCGCCTGGAGTTTGCCAAAGGGCACCTGAAGGACTCTCAGACCATGAGAAACAAAATTTTCTGGTCTGATGAGACAAAGATTGAACTCTTTGGTGTGAATGCCAGGCGTCACATTTGGAGGAAACCAGGCACCACTCATCACCAGGCCAATACCATCCCTACAGTGAAGCATGGTGGTGGCAGCATCATGCTGTGGGGATGTTTTTCAGTGGCAGGAACTGGGAGACTAGTCAGGATAAAGGGAAAGATGACTGCAGCAATGTACAGAGACATCCTGGATGAAAACCTGCTCCAGAGTGCTCTTGACCTCAGACTGGGGCGACGGTTAATCTTTCAGCAGGACAACGACCCTAAGCACACAGACAAGATATCAAAGGAGTGGCTTCAGGACAACTCTGTGAATGTCCTTGAGTGGCCCAGCCAGAGCCCAGACTTGAATCCGATTGAACATCTCTGGAGAGATCTTAAAATGGCTATGCACCGACGCATCCCATCCATCCTGATGGAGCTTAAGAGGTGCTGCAAAGAGGAATGGGCGAAACTGGCCAAGGATAGGTGTGCCAAGCTTGTGGCATCATATTCAAAAAGACTTGAGACTGTAATTGCTGCCAAAGGTGCATCGACAAAGTATTGAGCAAAGGCTGTGAATACTTATGTACATGTGATTTCTCAGTTTTTTTATTTTTAATAAATTTGCAAAAAACTCAACTAAACTTTTTTCACGTTGTCATTATGGGGTGTTGTGTGTAGAATTCTGAGGGAAAAAATGAATTTAATCCATTTTGGAATAAGGCTGTAACATAACAAAATGTGGAAAAAGTCATGCGCTGTGAATACTTTCCGGATGCACTGTATATAGAGAGAATTTAACATATGGTAATGTGAACTGAGTAATCGGTGTGTTTTTTATGGCCTCATAAAACAATAAATTCATACATACAACAAGATGTAGCTAGTCTTACGCTGCACACCCCCAAAAATGTAATACTTTTGGAATTTCCAATCGCCCCTTCTCACTGTCACTGTAGCCTTCTCTTCCTTTCTCATTCTCTACAATCCACCAAGAACAAAGAACAACCCACAACTCCTGCGCAGGGCTGTTATTTATCCTTTCTCTGAAAGTCCACCTGTCTTCCTGAATGCTGGATTGTTTGTATTACTGTCACTCAGCTGTGGTTGTTGGGACAAAATGAATGCCATTCACTGATGTACACCTGCATAACCCACAGTTTGGTGTTATTAACACTCAACACTGCAAATACCAAAACACAAACACACTACAAACATTAAAGTCTAAAAACAACTGTAGCATGGAAATGTGCCAAGCACTCTTAAAAACAATACTGTAGAGATTCAAAAATAATTTGGAAAAAGGCCTTAATACTAAACATTATATTTGACAGCAAATTATTGAAAGAGAACCACTAATTTAGTGAGACAACAGGGGCAGTACAGTACTTAGTTATGGGAATATATCTGCACAAGAGAACAGGATGTTTGTCAGTTAATAAGCTGGATGCAGCAAAATAAATACAAAGACTGCTAAAGAAAATTTACAGCTCCCAATAAAAAAAATCTGCAATTTAGAAGGGATATTACTTCCCGTATTTATAACAACCAAAACAAACCAGGTTTAGAATGGCTAACGCACACAAAAGTAATTGTCTTTTAAATGTCACAATCAAAGGTCTTAAAAATGTAATGCCTTTATAAAAATTGTATCTGGCGCAACTCAGATTTATTTTCCATTCTTCTTGGTAAGGGTCACAGTACTAACATACCGAGGTGGGCTAACCAGGCCTCCTTACCCTCAGCAACCTCCTGAAGCTCTTCTTGGGGTATAGTCATACACTGCCAGGACAGATGAGAGAAATAACTCCTTCAGAGAGTCTTCAGTCATCACTGTGCCTTAGTACATCTCCTATTGCAGACACACAAGGGTCATCCTACCTAATGTACATGCACAAAGATCTATCACTGGCTAATCTCAACTTGGAGAAGCAGTAGTTCTGTTATTATTTGGCCATGCTTCTAATACAATCATGGAATGTTAGGCAGAATTTCTGCTCAGGAACCTTAATACAGCAACTTGTGCTCCCAAATTTCATTTTCTTAGTCACTACACCAAGCCTATGGCTATAGGCAAGGACAGGGCTACAGACTGAACAGCATATAGAGATTGACCATAGTCCAACATAATTATTTATAAAACTGCTGTTGCTGAGTTGTTGGTAAGTTTTCTCCTTCGGTCAGATGCTCACCTCTTGCCTGCAGGGAACTTGCTACATTTCCAAAAGAGGACCATAACTTAAGATTTGTTATGTTCCAATTCTCATCATAACCACCCCTTAGATTCTGACATTGGATACCCAGCAAACCAATGCTGCGTCTTGATATCCTGACCATGAAAATCACATTACAAGTTTTTATCTCCAGACTAAGAATACCTGGCTCCAAACTTCTCTTGCCTGTCACTTAACTGACACTGCATCTGCCCCTCGCCAATTGCCTTGTGGGTGTTAAAATCACATAATTGCTCAACACAGCTTTTAAATATTGTCAAAAAGACTTAATCTGAGCTGGTAGGTTTGATCAGAATCCCAGTTAAGTTAAATGAACATCGAAACACACCTTCGAGAAGGATATATAACTTTAGGATGGCTGGATCGAAAATAAAAAAACATTTTCTAATGTATATTGATCACTATAAGTTTATAGCTCTGCTCCCTTCTGGAATGTTATTGTACAATTTGTTTGTTTTAATCACATATTTGAATGGTCTATTCACTGAACACTTAGAAGCACAAGATGTCATATGTGATGTAAAAATGATTTTTTTTAATCATATGAAAAATTGATAGCCTGAATGAAATCAACTGCAATTTTAATGAAATGTATTTTTCATTAAGCAAGGATGTATGTGGACCTCTAAAATAGAAATCATTAGATGTTTTTGAATTTCACATACCCTAATTAACAAACTGTTTTGCATTGCCACAAGTATTCTAACCTGAATAGAAATATGTGGCTTTCTTGTACCAAGAAATAGTTTTCAAAATTGTGGAAAAAACAAAAATTGAGACAACTAAACTTTTAGTCACATATAGCAAATTATTAATATTATTGCAACCATTTTGTCTAACTTCCATCCATCCATTCATTATCTAACTCGCTATATCCTAACTACAGAGACACGGGGGTCTGCTGGAGCCAATCCCAGCCAACAGAGAGTGCAAGGCAGGAAACAAACCCCGGGCAGGGTGCCAGCCCACCGCAGGGCGCTCACACACACACACAGACACACCAAGCACACACCAGGGTCAATGTAGAATCGTCAATGCACCCAACCTGCATGTCTTTGGACTGTGGGAGGAAACTGGAGCACCCGGAGGAAACCCACACAGACACGGGGAGAACATGCAAACTCCACGCGAACCCGGGTCTCCTAACTGCGATGCAGCAGCACTACCCACTGCGCCACCATGCCGTCCTTGTCTAATTTTCCCCAAGGATAAATAAAGATCTATCAGTCCATATACTGGTATCTACATAATAATAAAGTGTTTGAGCAGTAACCAGGACATTTTCAAATAGATTGCAAGAGATATTTAAATTTAACATTCTGAAACCCTCACTATGCAGTTTAGCATTCTCTTTATTTCATTTTAGTTCTTATCCAAAGACAAGTGTATCCCTAGGCTTATCTCCCTTTAAGATAACCTAATTATGAGTACAGGTCAGTTTTAACTGACAGTGGCATATGGATACTTCTATGTGTATAAAACAAAAACAAATAGGTAATTGCACATTTAAATACAAATTGGTTATTTTTCATCTCTGATAACATATTCTCATTTATTACTATGTTCATATTTTACTTCATTGTGAGAAATAAATGTAGAACTCTGTAGTTAATAATTAGAACATTAGAATATCGCACATATAAGTTGCCAGAAAGCTGCAAGAGGTCTTGTTAGCTAACATTTGTTTTCAATAATAGCTTTTTAAAGGACAGTTTTAAACCACACTCAAATAAAGTATAATTGGCTCACACCAGGATATTTTTAAGTTAATCATAGTTCTTAGGTTTACTATGAAGCATGTGAATATCTGCTGTACATAGAAAACAAATAGATATCTAACCATCAGTATGTAGTAGCAGCAGCAGTAGTAAGTAGTATTGTCACACGTACATAGTACACTGAAAATCTTGTCTGATTATCATGCACTAAGTGCTATAACACCTGTAAAATCCATTACTCTGTGAGTTACCTCAGTAAACTGCCATTTAATATAGGCCTGTAGTTACAACAATTTTTCCTGGAAGGAGTACAATTTATTTCTGGTGTGAATTTAAATTTTCTTAATTTAAGAGAACCAAAAAACCCACACACAAGCATAATATACATACCACACAGGTAGCATTTGAATACTCCCTCTGATAAGCATAGTTCATAAGAGACATTAAGAACCGTTTGAATCAGAAGATATCAATATTCATAATAATTGTCACAATATAATTGCTATTATTATTGAATCGACACATGAAATATAATGCAAACCTAGTAAAAATTAAGGTATTTTATTGCAATAAAAATTGCATTGACACTTTCAAACCAGTGCAAGACTTTTCAGATCTTATGCCATACAAAAACTTTTGGAAAATATTGCTGCCAAATACAGCACATAGTTGCTCAAATGCTGAAAACTCATTTAAGTTGTTTACAGTATTACTGCTGATGAGACACACTGCATAATTTTTAACGGTTTGAGCGAAGTGATTGAGGCCAGATCATCTCAGACAGACACTTTGACGACACGCAAGATTAGACATTACAACCTTAGGAAGCAAAACCCGTGAGACGGTGACTTTTGCACGTCACGCCCTACTTACAAACAATTTAAAACAAGTTCACTGACATTTAACCTAACAGTTGTTGGAATGCTTTTGGCAGACAAACTTCAGGTGCTCCCAGCTCTTAAAACGACAAGCAGAACACGCAGCTTGCCAGCAGCAGCTGCAGAAGGCCAGCAGATGATCCAAGCATGTCTCCTTAGCGTGCGTTCAGCCCTCACACACCCCCCCCCCCCCGACTCCTCCTCCGACTCCTCCTCCTTCACAACACGCAAAGCGAAAAGCAGAACAGGCATCTTGGCAGAAGCAGCACAAAGCCAGTATCTGATCCGTCCGCTTCTGCTTAGCATGCGTTCAGCTCCCCCACTTCACAAAGCGAGCGGCAGAGACGCAAAGTGGCAAAAGGACAGCTGCTGTATAGGCTTTTAAGTGATTGATGCAAAGTGTGACAAGTACAACACATAGCTGGCCGGCAGCAGCAGCAAGACACCAGCTGAACCGATCACATCTCTTTAGCATGTGTTCAGACCCCCTCTTCACAACGCGAGCAGCGTTGTAAGTGCCGCGAGAGAGTTAGCCACACCCGGGCAGGAAATAAAGGACAAATATTATTTTTACAAAAGTTTTAAAGTAAAAATGAAAATAATGCATGTGTAACAATTCCCATGAAAATAACAATCTCTTTAAATTGTTTATCCGGTAAACCAAACCCAGGGGTGGGCGAGCGAAGCGAGCAGGGGGCGGATCCCCCTAGTAATAATAATAGTACAGTGGAACCTCTAGATATGAACACCTCTGTATACAAGAAATTCAAGATACAAGGAAAGTATGAGCGAAAAATTCGGATCTAAATACGAGCATTGGCTCGCATAACGAGCCACGAGCCAGGCTGTGGGTATGCGTGACGCGTTTCCCGATCTGCCTCGACTCGGGGATTCACCCAAGCTGACGCTACCAGACAGTCAGCTCACTCAGTGTTCCTTGTTCTCCCGTAGCGTGAGGATCTACGTGTTTGTGCGCTTGTGATTTCATTGTTTCGCTGTAGCAGTTCGCGTATAAGCGTATCCAAAAATATCGCGGACATGCAGACGGAGAATAGGAGACGATTGCCCTCAAGAGGAGAGAGAGAGAGAGAGACGCGCACGAGAGAGAAGAACCATCAGCTCAGTTATGATCACATGACGCTCAGCAGACAAAGTGTATCCATACTACTCGTATTGCAAGATATCGCACGTTTTATCAAGTCAAAATTAATTTAAAAATTTAGCTCGTCTTGCAAAACACTCGTAAACCAAGTTACTCGCAAACCAAGGTTCCACTTGTATATATTATTTATCAGTGTTATTTGTTAGGAAAATTGATTTTTATGTTGATATTTTTGGGGGTGTGGAACGGATTAACTGGATTTCCATTATTTTCAATGGGGAAGTTTGTTCTAGATACGAGAAATTCGCTATACAAGCTCAGTGCTGGAACGAATTAAACTCGTATCTAGAGGTTCCACTGTATTAATAAATCCGCGATGTAGTGGGGGCGCGATAGCTGAACTGCGATATGGCGGGGGATCACTGTATTTGCTTTTAGATCTAAAACACTGATATATAAATGCCTTGGAGTGATTTCAAGTCTGCTAAAAAGTTCATATTATAGTATTATTACTAGATTAATAGTATAGGATGAGAAAAACCTGTTCATTTTATGACAGTCAGTACTAAAATTTACATCCAGAAAAAAATCAGAATGTACCATAATTTGTAAAATCTAAAATTTCACATAACTTTTGGAATGAAAATTGTTAAATCAGAAATTGTTAAGAAGAAATCTAAAAATGAAAAAAAAACAACAGATGTATTATAATTTGAGCTGTTACTGTTAAAATGAACACAGAATTACTTAGATACTACTGGAAACAGACATTCAGTAGCTACATTTCCACATTTGTTGTAACTGAATACAGAGTGTAGTCTTTAAGGGTATTAGTGATCTGGACATTAACACTGTGGTATTTAATTGCTTACAACTACTAAAGTCTTTATGAAATTGCATTCATTTTTATTTGTTATAGACACTAATTTTGTATATGGACTATAATTGAAAATGTCTTATTGATACATACTGGCATTGATGCAAGGAATCTGGCTATATTCACACTCCCGCTCATGCCGATCTACAGATTCAAGTGAACACACCATATCACAGCCATGTTCTCTGTTTCTGCATCGGATCTGCAATCGATTCAAATCATTCTTCATATACCTATTGAAAAGAGCATTTTTAAACAATACATCATTAAAAAACAAAATTTAGAGTGCACTGAATTAATACAAAACAAAGACAGTGGTGAAGAAAGGTTTACCCAGCAGAAAAGCTATGTCCTCAGCCAATATGCTAGCGTGTACTGCTGTGGAATCAGATTTAATGAAGGCAGAACCATGGATATGTCACTTTCCTCCATCTAACATTAGTCTTGCTTTACATTAAAATGTCACATATATTTGATATCATTTTATTAATTTATATAATGAAAGTAAATCTAGTACACAAAAAATTACGTTTTTACCTTTGCATATATACACAGTGCAATACTGGGCTGAGCAATGAGTATTACTTTGAAAGTTCAACTGTGCTAAGACCAAAAAGCTATGTCTTATTGTTTTAGATACCTGAATAAAGGCCGCAACACTGAAACATCAAGTGATTGTCTGTCTTCAGGACAGTTATGGTGATGCACCAACCAGCCATGGATGCAGGTACTGCAGAAGGCATGTTCACAAGGTGCCTGAAGTGGGTTTTCCAGCACATCTCGACAAATACAGCACAGAAGTCCCTCATTCACATAGCCAACAAAGCGCTCTATATCATAGCCCATGTTTCTTGTCTAATGGGAAAAGCAACATATAAAGCAGAACAAAATTAGTTAAAAACAGGTTTGAACTGTAAATTTTTACCAATTTCTATTTAAATTCAAAAGTGAAATCTTTAAGACTTTGCAATTTTTACTATTTTTTTTTGACATGCCAGATTGTACACTTTTACATTTTTGAGCTCACTGTACCATGGACTATCAAGAAGCAATACATAAATAAAAACCATCTGAAAGAAAATATAATATCCAAAAATGATCACTGTGATTTTTATAATGTTCATAGTTTGCATAGTATTACAATTCATTACAAAATATTTAAATTTGAACAAATTTGCAAAAAAACTTAAATATTCATCAAAACACAACTTTACCTTTGCTTAAATTAATTAGTAAAAATACTTTTTTCCTTACATAATGCAAAATGTTCAGAGTTTATTTTTTGTGGTGTCTAATTTATTTTAGGTATTACAAAAAACAAATAGCCAGAATCAAATAGTTCTATATTTTGGTAAATGAAGCTTCCATTTAATTTAGGTAATTATTACACTCAAAAATATATGGTAGTTAATTACTTTTGATTAATTCTTTGGATGTTATGATTGTTTTCCATCATGCTTTCCTGAAAGAATTTTAGGAAATGGCAAAGTAATTGCAAAGGAATTAATTCAAATTAAAGCTCTAAAAATAAAATAACACACTGTACATAAATGTGTACTTGAAACCATATTAGTAAGTTACCTTATCAAAACAATGTATTTTATAAGTAAGATATTAATTGCATAAACATATCAGTATTAAAAAAACTTGTAACTAAGTCATCCATCATAATCAATTACAAGATGCAAGCATAAGTTTAATTAACAGGAAAAAAAAAAAAAAAATATATATATATAGTGTGCGTTTTATTTAAATACTGTACCTTATAATCTGTAACTTTTATTAAGAAAAACTTGTGTGCGTGCAAGAAAAGGCCACCTTCGCTCTGTTAATGCTACTGCTTTCACCACTCTACAGTATGTACTATTTTGTTTCCTAAGAGACAGATTCTCTGGGCTGAAACAGCCAACTGTTAGACAAAGCATACAATAGTTCACTGTTAATAAGGGCTGAGCCTGTGGAGCCAGCCTCTCTGAGCCTGACATTTTAGTGGCATATTATGTATCACTGGTTCACCACCCCTACCTCAGTGGATATGAGACAGTAAGCCTCTCAAGGTATTCAGTGACAAATCAACAAAACATAAACCCTGGACAATAATAAAAATGAGCACATTCATAATGAACTGGACATTATTTTTTTCTTCATCATTCACCTTATTCTAAAAGGAACATCATAAACTGTAGCAACTGAAGTACAAGCTAAAACAATTTTCCAACCTGAAATATAAACACACATCAAACCAAAAATATGAACAGCTCCAGCCCAGACATTATTAAAACCCAGCATTAATAATGATGCCTATGATATTACTATTGAAATATTATGATTTTGCAATTATATTATGCTACTTTCACCTAAATTGAAAAAATAAATATAAAAATATTTTATAATTTAATTAAGGGATCACAAACATCAAGCACACAGGTATATCTATGAAAAAGCTGTGTGTTGTCCCAGGACTGAGTTAAGGTGCAAGTCTTTATAGGTATGTATGTCTAACATGCACACATGTCATACCTGTACTGGGGTCTACCAACAGGTGATTTGTAACATGACAGTCACTAAGCTTCTTTCAGTCACAGCTGCTAAGGACTGCAGTTGCGGCATGTTGGAAAGGTTTCTGGGCCTGAAGAACCCATACACCCAAATTGCTAAGAGCCTTGCTAGTAAAATTAGCCCCAAAATTTAATCCTAAGGAGATGGGTCACATAAAGTAGCAATAAAAATAATAACAATGAATATTCTCAAGAAATGTATTCAGCCCTCTCCCAAGTCTGGGGCTGATGTTCACTAGCAAGATGCTTCAGTTAGACTGATCACAAAGAAGACATGAATTGCATTCAATCATATTACTTTTTAATATTTATTTGTTTATCTGAAAAGATTAAACTCTTTCAGTCTGTCCTCATATCTAATACTGTGTGGGGCTGAAGTAAGTCTACTAGGTCTTCTCTAGGCTGCCTCAAGTACTGCTATGACCTTCCTGAATTGTAGACACCAACACTACATGTAACCACAGTACTGTGAAATCATTATTGACATGTTCAAACAACATGCAACAATGTCATCTGATAAGTAAACGAGCATCTATACATTTCATAACATTTTCTCTTTTGTGTAAAACATTTCATGATATTAACACCACTAGTTAAGTATAGATTAAACATCAAAATTAACATGTATTACATTGTTTATCATGGCACTATAGAATAATAATAACATAAGAGATTTTTACAAATGAGAGGAAGCCATTCAGTCCATCAAGCTCATTTATTTAGCTATTAGCTAATCTGTTCTAATATCTAATGTTCCAGGTATCATTTACACTTCAACTGTGTACTATATAAGCCAATATTTGTGTCAGGCTTTTAATTTCTTCTGCATACTGACTGGTTATCTTGAGCTCACTTGAACACCAACATTTCATAAGTCATACTTTCTGGTTCCAGAAAATATCTCAAAGGTAATGCAGTGTTTATGACTACCTAGCCTTTTGAAACATGTGAAATCTGCGGTGGGTTTACCTAAAGAGGTGTGCTATATTGATCCTACTAGCAGAATACCCGCGCTTCGCAGCGGAGAAGTAGTGTGTTAAAGAAGTTATGAAAAAGAAAAGGAAATATTTTAAAAATAAC
>JANRMT010062842.1:30662979-30686866 GCA_026402145.1 Polypterus bichir lapradei
AGTCAGTCAGTCAGTCAGTGAGTGAGTGAGGGCTTTGCCGTTTATTAGTATAGATAATAACAAATCATAGATGAGCTAAAACGTATGTACAAAGCAGTGTAAATGTGTATAAGTTGAGTTTAAGTTGTCCTAAAGCTTCAAAGAAGATATGTTCCTCTGAGACCCTCATTTTTGCGCTACTTAATACTAGAGCTTTAACTAGCAAGATGTTTTATGTAAATGATGTTAGTAGTGATAGGAAAATAGACTTTGTAATTTAGAGTGAAACATGGCTAATTGAAGCAGCCCCTATGAATTATAATTTTGTTTACTCTGCTCATCAAGCAAAAGAGACAGTGTTTAGTGAGGATTTAACTGTTTAAACTGTAAATTTATATGTTTTGGTACTTCTACCACGCTTATTTTAACTTCACCTGTTTGTTGTCTGGTACAAATCTTGCAATTGATATTTAACTCACTTCCTATTGCCCAAATGACTTTAAATTTTGCACACTTACTCACTTCCGATGACAATACATAAATCAATATTCAGTTTCACTAATTGATTAATTAATCTATGTTAATTAAGAAATTAAATTTTCATCAATCCTAAATTGTCCCTAGTGTGTGCTTGGTGTGTGTTTGTGTGTGTGTGTGCTCTGAGGTGGGCTGGCGCCCTGCTCGGGGTTTGTTCCTGCCTTGCGCCCTGTGTTGGCTGGGATTGGCTCCAGCAGACCCCCATGACCCTGTGTTAGGATTCAGTGTGTTGGGAAAATGGTATGGTATGGTATGAAATTTTCATATGAAGAATAGTTCAAGATTTCACCAACAGATGGCGGTAGTAATGGATATACAGTGGCACCTCTAGATACGAACACCTCTGTATACAAGAAATTCAAGATACGAGGAAAGTATGAGCGAAAAATGAGGATCTAAATACGAGCATTGGCTCGCGTAACGAACCACGAGCCAGGCTGTGGGTATGCGTGACGTGTTTCCCGATCCGCCTCGACTCGGGGATTCACCCAAGCTGACACTACCAGCCCATCAGCTCACTCAGTGTTCCTTGTTCTCCCGTAGCGTGAGGATCTACGCGTTTGTGCGCTTGTGATTTCATTGTTTCGCTGTAGCAGTTCGCCGTATAAGCGTATCCAAAAATATCGCGGACACGCAGACGGAGAATAGGAGTCACCCAGCCAACACACAAAAGAGGACATATCCGGAACCTTGAAGAG
Organism: Polypterus bichir lapradei; assembly: GCA_026402145.1. Classification (NCBI taxonomy): domain Eukaryota; kingdom Metazoa; phylum Chordata; class Cladistia; order Polypteriformes; family Polypteridae; genus Polypterus; species Polypterus bichir. Next base: position 30,664,194 of record JANRMT010062842.1, read on the forward strand.
ATGCAGATTCTTAAAAAGGACATATCTGACCACTTATGCGTTTTATATAACATAAAAGTATCTGTAGCTAGAAATAAAAAGAAACACATTGTTGTTATCTTTATGATGCATCCAATTCTAGGTTTGCCAATATTTTGTATAGCCAGTCTAAATTTAACTCTTACACAAATATAGCCAGCAATGTAAACATAAAAGTTGAAATTTTAAATACTAAGATGATGCCTGCAGCTAACACAGTGCTCTTAAAAAACTGCTACAAAATGGACCACAATTCAAAAAACCACAGAAAATGCAAGTAATCTATAAACGTAAAAGAGACCAAAGGAACACTGACCAAGAATTAAAGAAACGTAATTGACAGACCATTATGAAATACTGAAGACTCCCAAAACTAAATGTAAAACAGCAGTTCAATTTGAGAGAGAATCCTACTTTTCTAAATGAAAATGCAGGAAACCCAATAGTATTATTTTCAACTACTGATAGTCTATTTTCAGCTCCATTAACGAACTGGATGCATAAAGCTTCCAGAACAGTGAGCTAAACTGTTGTACTTCACTGAAATACTTTATTGTTGAGCTTCATACAATAATCACTCAGCAAAAAATGGCCATTTGTGTCTTTTATCTAGTCCCAATAAGATATTTCAAAGAAGGGTAGGTACTGCAAAAATGCAACTATTACTAATTTACTGTTAGATAATAAGACATTAACAAAGGTTTCTTTTCACCTTAATATCACTTACAAAGCATCAATAAAGGGGTTATTCATTTCTACAATGTGGCCTACTAAAATAACTTCCCTTTGTAATGATCAGAGGTTGCTTAAGTGAAACATAGTCTTCTTAGAATTCCATACTTCAGTACTGGACCTGTGAATCCTTCATATTCAAAAGTAATCTTAACAATCTATCTAAAAGGCCACACTGCATAAGGATGAATAACCACTTTGCTGATGCTTTATAAATGTTCTTAATATCACAAGAAGACTTTATTTAAGTCTTATTATATAACAGTATATGAGTAATGGATGCATATTTGCAACGCCTAAACTAAAGTGTTACCCAAAGAAGTTTCTAATTTGTTAAATGACAGTGTGCTAGAAATAGCTAACTGTTCATTAGCTACCGGTCTTTAAAGACTGCTGTAGTACATAAGAAAAATAAATTGACTCCTCTGTCTTTAACGATTTTAGTCCCATATCTAACCTGTCTTTTTTAGGTAAAATTCAAGAAAAAGTAGCTTAACAGCAGTTAAATGATTACCTTAATAAAAACACCCCTTTGGAATAGGTTTTAGTCAGATTTTAGATCAAATAATAGAACAGAAACTAAGTTGGTTAAAATGATTTTTGATTTGTATGTTAAGACTAAGAGAGCATTGGTATTAAGTGCTGCATCTGACAACACAAACCACAACATTTTTATTAACCACCTTAGTCAATGGGTTGGCCTTTCTAATAGTGCCTTAAGAGTGCTTCAATCTTGTATAACAGGTATAAAAAAATCTTTGTAAGTGATACAAAGTGATAGTGTACATAGTGTACCACAGGGCCGCTATTATTCTTAATCTTCATGCTCCCATTAGACCAGATTATTTCCAAACACATGGTGAACTACCACAGTTGTGCAAATGACACACTGCTGACTTAAGGCTCTATGCCCTCTGATGCAGTGTCTTACTAGCACTACCGAATGAATGAATAGTAATTTCCCCACATTAAACAAATAGAAAATTGAAATTTATTGGTTGTCAGAAATGAAAAAAGTGAAGGTCTTGACATTAATCATATAACATACTCCTGGCATTAATCAAGAATAAAGAAAGTAGGCTTTACCATGGACTCAGATCTAATCTTCAAAACATAGACTGAATGAAATATTAAAAGATTCATCCGAGAACTTTTTTCCCATGAAATATTGCGGTCATTGCTCTGATTTGTTGGTTACCTCAGTAACATGACTCCAAGGTTACATGAACTCCACCAATTAATTTACTTAACCTTTAACCTGCACAAAACAAGCTATTCTTTCCTCTGAAGGAATAATGACTTCAGATTACAATTTACCAATTCTGATCTATATTACATCACACTCTACTGAAAATTGCTCAAATTCATCCCAAAAGATGGAGTCTGATGAGAACAAGAAGACATCACCATCCACAAATAAAGGAAATACAATCATTTGGTCTCCAAACTAGATACTCTCTGAGCCTTGACTGTCCAAAGACATCCTATGCATAAAAATCAAGGAAAGGAATGGTCATATCATATCATTTTCTAACATGCCTAATACAGACAGAGGTCACGGGGGGTTGGACCTATCCCAGGCAGCACAGGGTGCAACAACCATGGACAGGGTGCCAGACCATCGCAGGGCAAACACACACACACACACACTGGGATCAATTTTCATGTCTTTAAACAGTGGGAGGAAACATGCTCAGATATGGGGATAACATGCAAACTCCACAAAGGAAGCACCTATGAGGTGAATCCTGGTCTCCTAGAAGGCAGCAGCGCTACCACTGCACCACCATGCCACCCGAAAAGGAAAGATGGCAATTCAAACTCATAGCAAAGTCCTATACTGTTATTTTTAAGTCAGGATAACTACTCTAGTTTATGTTTAAATTCCCTTTTTATGTCCTTTTTGTTTATTTTGTTTTTTTGGTTATCATCATTTATGTTAATGTTGCTATTTCAAATCAAATAAATGTTTATTATTTGCATAATTATGTATTCTTATATGTTTTGTTTATTGTTTGGTTTCTATGTGTGGATGTCTGTTCTGTCATGTCCCTTGTGTTTTTGCTGGTCCCCAAGAGACAAGGCCACCTGTCAGTTTCTCTATAAAGGCTCATAGAAATTGCAGTCTCTCGCAATACATTGCATGTGCTTGGCTGTTACTGAGGTCTCCTTTTATTGTTTATTGTTGTTCTTTGGAGGGCGGCACGGTGGCGCAGTGGTAGCGCTGCTGCCTCGCAGTTAGGAGACCTGGGTTCGCTTCCCGGGTCCTCCCTGCGTGGAGTTTGCATGTTCTCCCCGTGTCTGCGTGGGTTTCCTCCGGGCGCTCCGGTTTCCTCCCACAGTCCAAAGACATGCAGGTTAGGTGGATTGGTGATTCTAAATTGGCCGTAGTGTGTGCTTGGTGTGTGGGTGTGTTTGTGTGTGTCCTGCGGTGGGTTGGCACCCTGCCCAGGACTGGTTCCTGCCTTGTGCCCTGTGTTGGCTGGGATTGGCTCCAGCAGACCCCCGTGACCCTGTTCGGATTCAACGGGTTGGATAATGGATGGATGGATGTTCTTTGGATATTCTGTTATCTTTTACATTTTATTCTGCTCTTGATATTTTCAAGGCTGTTTGCTATTATTTGAACTTTACAGCTTATCTCTTTTTAAGGGATTAATCAGGACTTAGGCCTTTCATTTTTCTGGATCTGGCTTGCCTGTTCTGAGGTCTTTTTGAAGGCCTCCACCCTCTGCTATTTTGTGGAGCCAGAGATTTGAGACATACACTGACATTAAACAATTCTGGTTTCACACCAAAAACGCAAATAGAATTCTTTGTCTCCAAATACAGGGGCTTAAGGGCACATAGCTGAAGCTTTGGAACTACTTTATACATTTGTTTTGACAAATATGAGGTACAAAGTCAAAGCATGTGTCAACAGGACTGGCATACTTTTATGACCATCAAACATAAGTGGAAGAACAAAAAGTTTCTCCACTTTTCCATGGCTAAGATAAAATCTGAGTTTCCTGGACATGAAATTCAACTACTAGACTCTACATTCCCCTGTGTTGACATGGGCATTCACTGTGAGCTGTCAAGCATGATCTTTCAGTAACAGGAACACATACTTCCTTGTCAGTTTACCCCATCACATTAAAAAATGGTGTACGGACAAAACTAGAAATTTGAATCCACACAAAAAAGTTCTATGCACTCCCCCTTTATAAATCCCAAAGAACATGAAATTTAACACACATGCATGCGCCTATAGCAACAGCCCGACTCCTCTCAGAATTCTGCATATTTGAATATGCAAATCAGTATAAATATCCCGGTCAGTTCAATGTTTTGTTAAAAGACAATGGCAATAGTATATGGTAAAAAGAAGAATTTCAATGAATTCGTACTATTTGTCGGCTTAAGCAGTGGTATAAGCAACAAATTAAAAGCGATGGAGTGGTACTGTGTGGAGTTCAAAAAGTCACACAGTACCTGAAATAAAAAAAGAAGTGGTCACATATCAAAGTTGACATGAAAAGGTGAGTCGCAGCCCATCGTCTGTTTATTCTGTTTCAGACATTTATTACAAAATGTGACCACCGTCCTGAGGATGTGACTTCAGGCGGTGATGGTGCTGCTGAGCCCAGCACATCTTTGGGGAGTGGGCTACGCACAGGATAGCTTCTATGCCCTTTAAATGGCTCTTTAAGGTGACTCACTATCCTTAAAGTGAATGCTTTTCTTTTGCCACACTAGTTGAAAAAAAGCATCAGCAACTCTACGGAGTTTCAGTTTTTATAGGCTCTCCTGCTATGCAATGCCAATTCGTTTGATGATGCATCCCTGCCGTTGCAATAGCAATATGTCTGCAGCTGACCACTTCGAGTACATTTTGAAAAACGGGTGTTGCTGCAAATTGTGCTTTGATGTTTCCAATTTTAACTACAGTGTAAGAAAATCTTATATATCTGGATGACAATCAGATAATACCAACCTATACAGCTGGTGTGGTTTGACTCAGTGATGTTTCTGAAATACACGATCAGTCAGCAAGTTCACGTTGAAAAGCTCCTGTGGCTAAAAACCAGACAGTGCACAGAACTTGCAAAGGAACAGGTAGAGCACAAATCCTCAAAGTCTACCTTTGTAAGGCCGGCACAAATTCAGCACACAGCTACAAGAGGATAGCTCTTGGAAATCGAAAATCGACTTAGAAGCTAGATGTCATCGTCTATAAATATGCAATCTCTTTTAATTCTTCCATTTGAGATGTCTTCTAACAACGCTAATACAGCTATGGTAGTTGGAATAGTTTGGCCATTCCATGCATCGTTATATTGCTACAGAATGATTATAATCAAGTTAATTAAATTTGTAAATGATTTGCAGTTAATTTTGGCATATATGATAAAGCATGAATGTGAATTTGAAAAAGAATGAAGAAGTGCATGCCTTTCCAATATGAGTGGGATAAGCTACAGGTTTACATGTCATATTCTTTTAAAAGAACTAGAAACCACTTAGATTTTACAAAGAAATTGGCATGAAATACATTTTCCCAAACCCACAAATTCAAGTCCATCAGTCATCTACAAGCATTTTTATGGTTCACTTATGGAAAGCGCTAGATTTCACAAGTTCTGGAAAAAGACATTTCCAAGAGAATAAATGGAGTAGTCTTAACTCTAGCCATAAAAGGCATGGTATATCCCATGATGTACGGCTGCTTCAAGCTGTCCACCACACAAAACCAATCTTAATTTAACTTGAATCAAATTCAGCTAAGTCAAACAGAGCAGGATTATGTATAGATGATATTACACCACCCACTGATTTGTAACACTCATTTTTTATCTTTATGTGCCACTTGGAAAAGAAGTAAGTACTTACTACACTTGTTGAAAACATAGAATATGTTTTTGCAAGTCTCTTGAAGCAAGTTTAAATAGTAGCTAGTATCAAGCCATCATAATTTTATATATTTTGTCTGCTACAGGGTTCTTAACATCCAGAACTTGATATAGCTGTGATAATTCTAAGAGTTATTTGATAAAGCATTATTTATTAAGCATCAACTGACAATCACTCTGTTACTCTGCTAAAGTACATTTTACAATATGTTCTAATTTTCTGAATAAATGTACTTGAAAAGCTAATGTTAACTTGCATTTTATAGAATGTATTTTGCAATAAACATATATAATTTACAAAACAAGTTATCAATAAATTTAAATACTTAATATCTTCGGTGTTGACAATAATATTCAGACAATATTTTTTCTTAGATTTTGGATTTGAAAATGATTAAACTAGGATTTTAACTTTGGTAAAATATAAAACTTTGCATATCATGTTGAAGCCAATCAGTAAATCTCAAAAACTTTCATCAATTAACAGAAAAACTAAAACTAAAATAATTTCATTAAAAAAATGTACTCATGCCTCTGCTTTCTGACATGCAACTGTAAATCTGACCAATATACCGTGTGTCCCCGAAAATAAGCCCTACTCCGAAAATAAGCCCTAGCACGATTTTCAGGCTGCTCTGTAATATAAGCCCTTCCCCAAAAATATGCCCTACTCAAGATCGTCAGCTGAAAAGTAAGGCACCTAAGGCCAGGTTTATACTTAACATGATGCGACGCGTGTGCCCAAAACATCCATTAAATTCCGAGGACACCTTGCCACAATATCTCTGAAAAGGATTTTTTAATGATTACATCCATCAATTCAGAGATGCACCCATTCCAGCAGCATCGGCACATGACAGAAACAAAATCTCTGGATGGGACATCAGCTCATTGCAAGGTGAACACAAGCACACACATACACTGGTGTCATTGTAGCTTCACCAAATACCCAAACTTTCATGTCTTTGGATGGAAAACTCAGCACACTGTGGAAACCCACCAGGAAAACATGCAAACTTCAGGCAGGGATCACAAGGTATGTGACTCCCTGCGAGACAGCAGTGCTACCGCTCTGCCACTGTGCTGCCCCATATTTGTAACTGTTAGCAGTATTCATTATTTAAACAAAGGTAATGATTTATCTGTAAAATGTAACATACATATTTTTAATGCATTTCATCATGAAAGTGATATCAAGTATAAATATAAGAATTCTAAATGTGCAGAGAGCTGGAATATTATAAATTCAATGTGTTCTGTGTGGCGATGCTGCTTGCCACTGCTGTCAGGTCAGGAGGAAACCCCACAAGCGTGTAGCGATTTAACAGCTGGCTCAGTTTTAAGATGACGTTTACGACAGTCTGCTTTAATGATAAAGTAAACTATGAGGTTAAAGAGGACAATTTGAGTTTAAAGCTGAACTTTCCATTTTAATTACAAAATAGACATTTTCATTATGTCCTTATTTTATTTTCTCTGTGACTCAAATACACCACAGTACATTCTTATAGTATTGTAAAGGTGCAAAAAAAAAAAAAAAAAAGATGGCACAGAAGATGGTATGTGAGACTTTGGGGAATATGCGACTACATCGAACCATTCATCAAACATTGAAGCACGCACATTGGTCCTGAAGGATCCTAAAAGCAGCTGGAGTAGCAAGAATTTCAGGCTGAAATTCAGGGTTTAAATGTGGAGAGTTATGACGATATTCCAGAAGAAGATGACATGACTGTATTTGGTTAAATGTGTATTGTTGTACATGAATAAATATAAGATATCCCCTGAAAATAAGCCCTAGTGCATCTTTTGGAGCAAAAATTAATATAAGACCCTGTCTTATTTTTGGGGAAACATGGTGGTATATTGACTTCACAAGTCACACTGTTTGCTCACAGACTTTATCTCTGTGGACAACTAACATGAAACTAATCTCTCAGGTCCTAATAGTTAGGATAAAAAGGTTGTCTATCTATTTAAGATCCCACAGCAAGATACAGACCTTCAAAATAGAGCTTAAAAATAGTGCTGGGTGGTATGACCAAAATTCTATATCACAGCATTTTTCAAAATTATACTGGTGTCACGGTATTCAACGGTAATTTTTTCCCATGCATGATTGGATGTTAACTACAATTTCCACTGCAATTACTGCAATAGACTGGCTAAGAATAACATATTCCACTGTCATGAGAATTGTACATTGTACAAAAAAACATTTTAATGTGCACACAAGTATTAATACAGGTTTGCATGACCCCATAAAGTGATAGTTTTCAAGGGGGTGGCACTAATGAAAAGAAGGAATCACATTGCATGACAGTTGCAGTCAAAATATAGAACCTTTCTATTGAACAAATTTTACAAACAACTTAAACTATAATTTTGACATATTTTCAACCATCCAAAGAGGCATTTAGACTTAGTAAAATATCCAGAGGTGCTTCTCAAACGTTGTATTGCACTGAACATGTCTTAGAAAAGGAATCAATAGTAAATATTTTTTGTAAACCAACTACACTTTCTGTTAATGTTAACAATCTCTGTCCACTGACACGTTAGCAATATGGATTGTATTGGCATTGGTTATCTCGATCCACCACTTGCTTTTTGCGTCGTAGGCAGTACCTCTAGCAAACATGTCTACAAGTAATGCCTGACTTGATTGTCCTCTAGCTTTTTCAGTTTTACCTGAGGATGTGGAGAGTGGCAATCTTAGTTCCATACGTTCATGGTACTCCAAAGCATGTTTGTGGCTAAGGTGATGAAGCAAATTGCTCATGTTGGCGCTTCTGGCGAAAACTTTAGCTCGACAGCATTTGCATTAAATAGTTGTTTGGTCCACATCCAACCTTTTAAAACCGAAGTATCTCCAGACAACAGACACGGCTCCTTTTCTCGGCAAAAGTTATTCTGTGACATCATGTCCAACTTTATCATCTGCTACAGACTCAGTTTTGGAATGTTCGCTGTCCATTTTCACTGCTCAATACTTCCATTAATGCATGTACTCTGTTGCATGCGTGTTTAGCGGTGTAGCAGTGAAAAAGGCCCCCCCTTTAACAGTTTCCCTCTGCGCCACGTTCCAAACATTGTTTAGGGTATTTAAACTGGTGTTGCGGTATAAGAAATATCCATATCATAACAAAAATAAAAAACGGTTTTCGGTATGAACCGGTATACCTCCCAGCTCTACTTAAAAATGACTGTAAAAGAAGATTCTAAGCAACAATTCCTAGATCTAAATCTCACTTTCTCTAAACCTGGAACAAAACATTGGACATATGTAAGCTACCACAAAAAACAATTAAAGAAGTCTGTGACTCCATTTAAAGATGATGTTATAAGTGCTCTGTGAATCTTGATATGCAAGAATAAATATTTTTGGATGAATAAATCCTAAGGAAACACCCAAGGAGGAAACTATAACCAAAATAAATGTATACTCATGCTTGCAACATAATAAAACATATTTATAGGAAGCTGTATTGTCTGATGAGATGGAAGTGGAAATTACTGGCTTCAATGCTAAGCAGATGCATGGTACAAATCAAACCCTGCAAACCATGTTACACTTATGCTACCTCATCCTCACCTAATATTTGGTAGCATTATCTTTTTTTTTATTTTATTTGAAGAAAATAACATTTCATACAATCAAGACTAACTTATACAATAACGAAGATAAAATTACACACAATCAGGCTCAACTTAACAAAACAGAATTCAACCCCCACCCAAGAGAAACAGAGAAGAGCCAACAGCAACTGCAAACCTTTAAAAACAACAAAGAAGGGAGAATGTCCTTTTCTCTGACATAAATGCTTATTCTAAAATTGTATTAATTAGATTTTGTTATATTTAAAAAAAAAAAGCTTTGAACAGATCGTCTAAGTAAGAATTTGATTTTTTCCAGTTTCAAATAGTACAGAACATCAGTTACCCACTGACTTATAAAAGGTTAGTTGGGATTCTTCCAGTTCAGCAAGATGAGTCTATGTGCTAGTAGATGGATTACGACTGATTGTGACACCAAGGTTGTCTGATAGGTGTTCAAAGTTTTTTGTCCAGAAAAATGTTAATTTGGTGCACACCCAAAATATGTGGCTCAGTGAGACTGGAACTAAAATGCAACATTCACTGGCTGAATTATACCATATATATATTTTGGACAATTTTAAAAAAGATAAATGTCTTCGATCAAAGATTGTAAATTGAATGATTGAATGTTTTGCATATATGGAGCAAGAGTGTAATCTGTCATGACTGCCTTCCACTCCTTTTCTGAGATATTAAATTAAAGATCCTTTCCTCACCGTACCATATGATCTTTGAAAGGAAGAGATTTTAAGATGTTTTTATATATCATGGAGATGCTGTCTGAGTCTTCAAGAGTGATCAGTAATTCTTCTGGAATATAAATGGAAGGGAAGTGTGGAACATTTGATAGGTTCCATTTAGCAAACTTTCTGATTTGAAAGTAGTGGAAAAATTGTGTTGCTGGGAAGTTACATTTAAAAAGTAATGGTTCATAAGATGCAGAGATATTACTGATGTATAATTCTCTAACTGTTTTAACCCATACGTTTTCCAAAGATTAAATATTGTGTAGGTTTGAGAGGGTAGTAAAAGGTGATTACCATGGATAGCTGCAACAAATAAAAGTGTCTCTGTCTTAAAGGCCTTCCTCCATTGGTGCCATATTCTGAATGATTGATGGACAACTGGATTATTGGTATATTAATGATAATTTATATTTACTGGGGCACAAAGCAGGGCATATACAGAAGTACAGCAAGATTTTATTTCTGTTGCAGACCAGGCTTGTGTATATTCATCAATTGTTGAATATCAATATTGATGAAAATCCTGTTTTTAGAACATTAGAACACTCTAGATGAGAACAGGCCATTCAGCCCAGCAAAGCTCACCAGTCATATACATTTAATATTTCTTAAAAAACATCAAGTCTAGTTTTAAAAGTCCCTAAAGTCCTATTGTCTACCATACCACTTGGTAGCTTATTCCATGTGTCATGGTTCTCTGTGTAAAGAAAAACTCTGCAATGTTTGTGCGAAATTTACCCTTAACTAGTTTCCAACTGTGTCCCCATGTTTTTGATGAACTAAATTTAAAAGAACGGTCTTGATCCACTGTACTAATGTCCCTTCATAATTGTAAACACTTCAATCATGTCTCCTCTTAATCTTCTTTTGCTTAAACTGAAAAGGCCCAGCTCTTTCAATCTTTACTCATAATTTATCTCCTGTAGCCCTGGAATCTTCTCTGGACTTTGTTCAGCACTGCTATGTACTTTTTGTAAGTTGGAGACCAAAACTATACAGTGTATAGTTTTGGTCTCCAACTTACAAAAAGTACATAGCAGTGTACATAGTATACACAGTACAACAAATGAGGAATCACTAGTGGGTTATAAAGCTTGAGCATAATCACCTTGGACTTATGCTGTACACATCGTGCTATATAACCTAACATCCTGTTAGCCTTCTTAATGGCTTCTGAACACTGTCTGGAAGTTGATAGTATTGTGTCCACGACTCCTAAATCTTTCTCATATAACTACTTTTGAATTACAGACCTCCCATTATGTATTCAAACCTTACATTTTTACTTTGTACATGTAATACTTTACATTTACTGACATTAAATTTCATCTGCCACAAATCTGCTCAAGCCTTTGTGCTATCCAAGTCCCTCTCTAATGACTCAGTAGATTCCATTTTATCTGCCAATCCATCTTTGTTGGTATCATCTGCAAATTTAACCAGCTTGTTAATAATATTCCTATTCAAATCATTCATATATGTTAAAAATAGCAGCGGTCCTAGCACTGACCCCGTGGAACACCACTCTTAATATCAGCCAATTCTGACAGGGTTCCTTGTGCCATAACCCCCTGCTTCCTATTCCTAAACCACTTCTGCACCCATCTATAAACAACACCTTGAACACCCACATTTTTTTAGTTTGATGACCAACCTTTTATGTGGCACCTTATCCAATGCTTTCTGAAGGTCAAGATAAATAATATATATTTCACTTTGATCATATCCCTTTGTTGCTTCCTCATAGAATTCCAGGATGTTGGTAAAACATGACCTCCCTCTTCTAAACCCATGCCGACTGTCAGTAAAACTCCTGTTCTTGCCATGTGTTCCTCAATCTTATCATTAATCATTGCTTCCATTAATTTTCCTGTGATGTAAGTTAAGCTTACTGCCCTATAATTTCTTGGATCTGCCCAGTCACACTTTTTATATAATGGGATAATATCTGCCATTTTCCAGTCCTCCAGAATTTCCCCAGTGTGCACCGACTTCCTAAAAATATGCGTCAAGGGCTTTTATATGTACTTGCTAACTTCCTTAAGAACCTGAGAGTAAATATTAGGGATGCTCTGATTGATCAGACGACGATCTAAATTGGCCAATTTTCACTAAAAACAGCTCAATTGGTGATCGGTAAATTGGCTGGTTTCAGTCCTTGCTTTTCTAAGTTTTACTGTAATTTAGTGGCAATGCTCCGTAATGCAAGGTATTATGGTAGTTCAGCCAGCACAATTTAAAAAAAAAAATTTTGTAGCAAACTTCCTGCAGCGTAAACAAAGAGTAGCAAATCAAGACTTGTTTTAGCAGTATGAGCTCTTTGTATAGCACAGAGCCAGTAGCGACTGGAATAATAACCTTTACATTAAAGAAAGTGGAGTAATTAACAGAGATAAGGGAATTGAAGGAGTCGTTCTGTGCAGTTAGACAAACAGCAAGAAAAAGTATACTTTAATGAATTCAGAACTTTTTATTATGTCCTTTAAATTACAACGAAGACCGTTTCAGTTTGGACAGAGAGTTTGTTTTAAGTGCAGCAGCTTAAGATAAAGAAGAAATTACTTTTTAGTAAACAATCGGCTTGTTAACTTAATAGCAAAATGGAACTTTGCCTTATAAATCTGTTAAGCATGTTAGTCTTGTATCTTCTTGATAAACAACTTATGAACATTGGATACATTTTCAGCTTATTTGAAGATTGTACTGTGTTTATTAATTATTTGTTTGTGCCATACAGCATAAGTTTTGGTAAGAAACAAGTACTACATAATTAAAAAGGTAATCCATATTTCTAACACCTCAAGAATTACAAATGTCTAGTTAATACACAGAAGAAAAAAAAACACACCTGCATAAATATAGTAAATGTATATTTTAACAGTAAAAAAGCTCTAGTTGAATTAATGATTTAAACCTATAACTACATGCATATTTACATTTAAGCTGTATTTAATTGCCAATACCAATTAACTGACTGTGTGAGAATATATATATGAAATATATAGATGAAAACTATGTTTTTTAATTAAGCCTTATTTCAGATAGGTACATTACAGAAAAAACAAATCAATACGATAGCTTGTAATTAATGATAAATATTTTCTTTTCTTTTATGCCATATGTATTATGGATACATATTTTTGTACATATTTTATTAACTACTAGCAAAATACCCCCACTTCGCAGCGGAGAAGTAGTGTGTTAAAGAAGTAATGAAAAAGAAAAGGAAACATTTTGAAAATAACGTAACATGATTGTCAATGTAATTGTTTTGTCACTGTTATGAGTGTTGCTGCCATATATATATATATATATATATATATATATATATATATATATACATATATACACACACACACAAACATATATATACACATATACATATATACACATACACACACACATATATATATATATCATCCTCTTTAATAAAACCCTTGTGTACATCCAGGTGTCCGTGTGTGTGTGTCTTCTGGTGAAGTGCGCATGCGCGGGGCCACACAGCACGTGTTCAGTCTCTTCCTGTGCAGAGAGAGAGACAGATACACACACAGGCGCGCACGAGTCACACACACACACAGGCGCGTGCGAGTCACACACACACACACACAGGCGCGCGCGGGTCACACACACACAGGCGCGCGGTGTCCGTGTGTGTGTCTTCTGGAGAAGTGCGCATGCGCTGGGCCACACAGCACGTGTTCAGTCTCTTCCTGTGCATTCCCTGTGCAGAGAGAGAGACACAGACACACACAGGCGCGCGTGAGTCACACACACACACACAAACACACACACACAGGCGCGTGTGAGTCACACACGCGCGCGCGTGTCACACACACACATACACACACACACAGGCATGCATGACAGACAGACACAGACACAGAGGCACGTGCTTAAGAGACACACACGCGAGAGACACACACACGCAGGCCCACGAGAGAGACACACACACACACACACAGGCGCGCGCGTGCATTGTTGCAATGTTACTTTTCTTGGTTGTTTATTAAATTACAGATTTTTCAAATGTTCATTTTTTCCCCTGTGCTTAAAACTCATTAAAAAAAGAGTTTTTAGTGAGTGGGTCATAAGGCTATAGTGCAAATTCTTGCAGTGTTAGTTTTCTGTTGTTCAAGGTTTTCTTAGTGTTATTAAATGTTTTTACATTTAGTTTACTATTACGCTGTGCTTTCAATGGTATAGTTAACTATATTTGTGCTTAAAAACTTAAAAAAAAATATATTTACATACAGTTCATACGGTCTGGAACGGATTAATTGTATTTACATAAAATCCTATGGGGGAAATTACTTCGGTTCACGACCAAATCGGGTTACAACCAGAGTTTTGGAACGAATTATAGTCGTGAACCGAGGTTCCACTGTATTACTGTCAGACAAAATTACAAGCCTTTTTACGGAAATACAAACCAGTATTACTGAGAGAGAAAATTAAAGGCACACAATACAGTGACACATATTACAGCTACATACAAGGTCCCTTGCCATTTAATATAGACTGTTCATACAAATGTTTATGCACTACTGTTCTAGCGCCCGTTATTTTAACGGGCTTAATGTCTAGTATATATATATATATATATATACACACACACACACACACACACACACACACACACACACACATACATATACATTGTGGAATGGAAGTTAAAATCTATTGCTAGCTTCTGTATGAAAATCTGTATGTTCTCTGTATGGCTAGGTATTATTATAACAGATAAATAAGTGTGCTTACATAGAGTAGGGCTGCCAGTGTGATATGCAGTTTTTGGCTACTTCCCAGCTTGCCTCAGCAGTGTCTAGGTTATCGTCCAATTAAGAAGCCAAACGTATGACAAGTTTTCTGATAAGCCTAATTAAAAATATAAGAAAAGACTAGAATTTCTGCTTTCCGTTGTAATCAACAAACTGTGTAAGAATGTTCTGTGACCTTTAGATGAAACTGAGCTTATTTTTTCTAACCGCTTCTTTGAAAATCTCTGTTATAAAATGCAACTCACCCCCCTATGAGGGGGCTTTTTGCACTTAGTCTCTGTAAGGCAAAGACCCTCTACTCACGAAGAATAAAGAAATAAAAGATTTCTGCTTATTTAAATAGGTGTCTGCCTGCTGTTGTCTCGACTTCGTCCACAGTTTTCTGGCGCCCGAACGTGGGGCGGAGACGGACAGGTGACTCCTCGAGCGGGATCGTTCAGAGGGCCGGTAAGAGGACCGATTCTGGCTGGATCGGTAAGGACCAGCTCCGGCAAAAGTTAGGACTGGCCTGCCTCGGGCGAATCCTGTGTGAGAAGTCTCTGGCCTCCTCCGATTGAATACGAAGGTCGAGTGAACTGGGAGTTCTCTAGCAGAATAAGAAAATTCTTGCTGAGTAGACCGAGGGAGTCCGATTGAGTGAATGACATAGCTCAGGGATTTGACCGGTTTACGGGAAGTTAAGGAAAATAAATACTGTATCACTAACGTAGTGGATGGTAAAACTGGAAAATAGAGAATAATACTTGGGTCCCTCAGGGGACAGTGTAAGATACTACAAGTAAGTTAGTAAGTTACTCCCTGTGAAGTGGAATAGAAAGGGGTGAGTGGCACACTCCTATTAAATAGGGGAATGGGAGTAAGAAAAGAATAGTATATGAATTGAGTGTCTGGGAAAAACACTGAGTGGGTGGACGAGTTTTCTGTTCCTAACGTCTGGTCATAATCCTGCTTCTATGGGTTGCTCTGTGGTGGAAACATGCACAAGCAGTTTGGCACATAGGAGGCGTCTGACGCAGGAATTGGTGTTGAGCACACTTTGTATTCCGGACTCCACGCTGAATATTGTTGTACAATTCTGCTAAACAACGGACACGAAACCATTTGAGTACTAATCCGGGAGTGGGACAGGACTGGGAGCAGAATGCCGCGGGGGCTGAATTGTTCTACTGTGGTCCAGTGCCATTCATTATGGATTTTTGGAAAGTGTCTCGGACACAAGCTTTCACTCGGGTCCGAAAGGGGGTTCACCTAGAAAATTAATAAAAAAGAAAACCGGATTAGACTTTAAGAAAGCATGTAAAAAATGGAATAAACAGAGAGGTGGCAGAAGGCCGATAGACGGGACTGTGGACATATCAGAAATACAAGAAATAAGGAAAATATTATGTAGAAATGCACAAGGATGTTGTAACAAAGGTCCGTATCGAATGGACATGTTTGATAGATGGGAATTGGTGATAAAGGATAGGACCTTGGAAGCGGCGCAGAAGCGTAACGAGCTGCTGGCTGCTGAGGTCAAAACACGGAAAGAAAAGAAAGAGTTATTGCTAGTGTTGCATAAAACGAAGGTAGAGACAGAGCCCAAGCCTGAAAGTAAAAGAAGACCGAAAAGAAAGACCCCCTATACCCCGTAATCTGTCCACCCCCTCCTTACCAAACTCCCCCGATTCCACCTCCTGCACCCCCTCCTCCAACTGCACCCCTGTTAAAAGACGAACCGTCTGGAGCAAGTTTTTACGATGAACAATATCATCAGGGCCGGATTTAGATGAAAAGAGGCCCTAGGCTATTCCATTTTTAAGTTTGTTCAAATTGCTAACAATTTGAATGTAGGCCCCTCTTGATCTTAAGGCCCTAGGCTGAAGCCTAGTTAGCCTATAGGAAAATCCGGCCCTGAATATCATTATGACCCGTCCCCACATATTGACCCTGAGGAAGATGATTCAGATCATTCACAAGGTGCTACTGGGTTGCAATGGCAGAAACCAGAAGAGTCATCTGTCTCCTAGCGCACGAGAAGTCAGACCCTCCGCTTTAAACCCATGGGCGGTTTTACTTCCCCCTTCGGCTCCCCTAAACCTTCTGGCCCGACATTCTCTTGCCCCCTCATTGAAGTCCCCAACCCCCGACATGATCCCGCACAACCCCCAGGCAATAATAATCCTACTACTGTAATGATTCACTGAAATTGGGACATTCAAGAATTAAAGGATGTAGTATCTGAAATGCCCGACCCCAAAGCGGTCGGTGGACTGAAATTTGTGGAGCAGTTACAGCAGCTGGATGACATGTATAAACCAAATGCTGCAGAGTGGACACAGGTGCTCCGCTGAAAGCTGGGCACCACATGGGCCTGTAAATCACAGTGATCTTAACGGTGCCCCTTGGCGTTGGAATGAAGCTCTTCCCCGAGGCCCTGGGAATGAAGGACCTTTCCTTGGCCAGTGGGAGCCTTTGAAAGGAGCCCTGGCAGAAAAATATAAAAAGGGCACAGACTGGTCACTAATTTCAGCCGCTAAGCAGAAAAAAGACGAGACAGTGGATGAATGGGCTCACTGGTTGCAAGATATGATGGCTAATCACTCTGGGCTAGACAATGCAAACGATAGAACTCGTGCTGCTGTGCCTCCTTTTGTCTCGGGACTGAGAAGTGACATTCAAAGCAAAGATCGCACGTCCTGCATAGGCTGGGAAAGCGCTATGTTCGAGGAAGTCAAGCGTCATGCAGAGCATTCTGAGAGACAGACTAAATTAAAAGAGTCAGACACACAGACCAAACTTTTGGCTGCACAAATAAATTACTATACTGGTGGAACTGACCCGGCTAAGGGGAGAGTACGCAGAAATTTCTTTGGAAGTCGAGGGGGAGGGCGAGGGAGAGGACGCGGGTTCCAATTATCAAACCCTAATAATCCTTTCGCTCAGATGCCTAACCCTTCGGAGCAGACGCCAGCGTCATATGCCTGTTACGGCTGCGGTGAACTTGGACATTTCAGACGCAACTGCCCATACAAGCGCCCTCTGCCACCCCCTCTCCCTGAGCCCAATGACATTCCTTGGTCCTAGGAATTAGCAGGGACCCCCAGCCACTTTTTCCGGTTTCCTTTGCTTACTCGTCATGCTGATACTGATCCTTTATTGACTGTAATAGTAAACGGCAAAGAAACTGTCTTTCTTGTGGACACAGGAGCCACGCGCTCCACTTTGTCGCTGTTGGAGGTCCCTGCCTCGAAAGATACAGTACAGGTGCTTACTGCCTCGGGACAGCCTCATACTTTGTTGGTCTCAAAACCTCTGCAAGTGCAGCTCAGCACTGACAGCTCATCATTGACTCATCACTTCCTGTTAAATCATTTGTGCCCTGTGAACTTGCTGGGAAGGGATCTTATGACTAAGTTGTCAGTCTCAATTTCTTTAACTGAACAAGAATTTTACTGCTCCATTCCTAAGCTCCTATGCCAAACTACACACCTCAAGCCCTCTTTTGCTGCACAGACCCTTGACATCTCACCGCACACCCTCCTCTTGAAAGCCCTTCATTCTTTCCCCTCATGCCTATTTCCCCACTTACAAGTCCCGGACACCCTGCATTGTACTGCCCAATATTTCCCTGCTGAAGTAGACACTCCTTGGTTAGAATCTTTTCTTTCCTCTGGCACATGCCCTGAAACTTTGTACATTCCATGTATTTTTGTTTCAACTACTAAAGCTGCTGCTTCAGTTCACCTCACATGTTCACAAAGTATTTTCTATCTAGGTGGTTCAGTGCCCCATGTCTCTCTAGCTAAATCTAACACTGTTCGCTGGGTTGAAATTGGGGACTGGGTTGAAAAATGTCTAAATAGAACTGATTGGCTGTACGTTGCGCCAGGTATTTTTGACACCTCAGACCATCTAGTTACTAAAGTATTAATTCAGATTGATCTGCCAGTTGTTCGTTCCCTGTGTCACCCGTCTCTCTCTTTATGTTCATTGCAAACTGATAGCATTCCATGGCTGTCTTCGATTCCTGATACACTGTGGTCTCAAGGGAAAAATGATTTTGGTAGAATAGCAAATTGTGAACCTCTAGTAATCTTTCCAAAATCCTCCTTCCGTCCTCGCCGTGCGCAATATCCTCTCTCTCCCGAGGCTGAACTCGGAATTGCTGTTGTACATAAAGATCTCGTTGAAAAGGGGGCTATAATTCCTATTAAATATTCTCCTGTAAACTCTCCTATCTTGCCAGTAAAGAAAGCTGATGGCTCTTGGCGCTTTGTCCAAGACCTCAGTCAAGTCAATTCTGCTATCTTTCCTAGAGCACCGATCGTGCCTAATCCTTCTACTATTCTGTCTACAGTCCCTCCATCTGCACGTTATTTCTCACTTATTGACTTAGCAAATGCTTTCTTTTCTATTCCTGTACATCCTGATTCTCAGTTTTGGTTTGCTTTTACTTTTCAAAACCGCCGTTGGACATGGACCGTTATGCCACAAGGTTATACAGAGGCACCTTGTGTATACGGCCAAGCGCTTGCTCAAAACCTGGAAGGTTTCTGGCCTGACAGTGGGAGTGCATTGATACAGTAAGTCGACGATTTATTACTCTGTAGTGAAACAGAGAAAGCATGCACACAAGATACAGAATTATTGCTCAAGTATCTTGCAGAAAATGGGCACAAGGTCTCCAAAGCCAAGCTGCAGTTAGTTCAAACCACTGTCAAATATTTGGGGCATGACATCACTTGTGGTACCAGAGCTCTGTCAAAAGACCGCATAACCACTATTCAAAACCTGCCCAGACTGGTCACAAAACAACAGGTTATGTCTGTATTGGGCATTTTAGGTTACTGTCGACAATGGATTTTAAATTTTTCTGAAAGAGCACAACCTTTGCAAAATCTAGCTGACACTGCTGAACTTCCTCTTTCTGGCCGCATACAGTGGAATGAGCAGGCTGAGAAGGCTCTATGTGATTTAAAAAGTGCACTACTCTCTGCGCCAGTGTTAGGGCTCCCTGACTATTCTCGTCCATTCACTTTGTTCGTAGACGAAAAGGGGGGATATACTGTATGAATGCAGTACTAACACAGCTCCATGGAGAAAAACAAAGGCCAATAGCCTATTTTTCGAGAAAATTGGATCCAGTGGCTAAGGGACTTCCCACCTGTCTCAGAGCAGTAGCAGCCACAACAGAAGCCGTGCTAGCCAGTACAGATATAGTGCTCATGAGCCCCCTAACAGTAAAGGTGCCTCACGCCGTACACTCCATTTTAGTACAGGCCAAAACTTCACATCTCACTACTGCTAGGGCAATACACTATCAAAACGTACTCTGTACTCTGTCAAATGTCACAATTGAAAGATGCTCCACTCTAAATCCAGCCACTCTTCTTCCAACTGAAGAAGAAGGGGAGACACACAGCTGTCATGATGAAATAATCAAGGTCATAAAACCCAGACCAGACCTGCAGGAAACTCCACTAGAAATAGGAGAAGTACTCTACGTAGATAGATGTTCCTTGCGATTGGATAATGGAACACCCTCAACCAGCTATGCAGTGGTTAAAGGTGACCACCTGCTGGAGGCAAACCGAATTTCGTCAAGTTTAAGCGCGCAGGCAGCTGAATTAATTGCTCTCGCCCGAGCATGTCAGCTGTCAGAAGGGAAAGCAGTAACCATTTATACAGATTCCAGGTATGCTTTTGGAGTCTGCCATGATCATGGAGCATTGTGGAAATTAAGGGGATTCAAAACCAGTACTGGTAAGCCCATCCAACATCAGAAATTAGTCGAATCCCTCTTCGAAACTATAATAAAACCATCAAGACTGGCAATAGTTAAATGCCAGGCCCACAATGGGAAAGAAGATCCTGTCAGCAAAGGAAATGACCTGGCTGATCACTTTGCTAAACAGGCTGCCTACAATAACACACTAATCTTTTTATTTCAACAGAAAGATGACAAAGACCCTGATAATCAAATAATCTCTTTACAGAGTGCAGCCACGGAGAGAGAAAAGAGAAAATGGTCCAAAGAAGGATCCCTCTCTGATGGGGTCTGGACTCACAAGCAAAATAACAAACCTTTCTTCCCAAAAGCTTCTTTTCCAGGTATGCCAAAAATTGCACATGGCCTGGACCACGCCGGAAAGGATGCCATGATTCAAGATGTCGAGAGACATTGGGAAGCCGTAGGCTTCTCTACGCATGCAGAGCAATTCTACAGGCGATGTGCGCTATGTCAAAAATTTAATGTAGGAGAGGGTACCCCGGTAAGTCCCGCTGTCACACCTAACCCAATGGGTCCATTCGAACATCTTCAAATGGACTTTATTGAACTAACACCATCTAAAGGGTACCGATACTGCTTGGTAATTGTCGATGTGTTCTCCCGATGGGTGGAAGCTTTCCCTTCCTAACATGCAGACGCCAAAACTGTGGCAAAAGCCTTGATAAAAAAAATCATTCCAAGAGGGGGAATACCACAAAAATTGCAGACTGATAATGGTACCCATTTTGAGAATTTAGTAATCAATGAACTAACCATTGGCTCCAAATTAAGGTGCATCACTATTGCAAGTACCACCCTCAAAGCGGAGGTATAGTAGAAAGGTGCAATGGCACCCTGAAATCTAAATTGGCTAAGATCTGTGAGCAGACGAATTTAACCTGGCCTGACGCTTTACCCCTGGCCTTAATGGGATTGAGAAGGAGGACACACCGGCAGTTGGGACTGACGCTGTTCGAAATTCTCACTGGACGACCCATGCCGACATTGGCAATGTCAATCTGCATACTGTGGACAATGATCTTATTTCCATTCTTACAGGTCTCCAAGCATCCCTGAAGGAGGTCCACGAGCAGGTTAACCAGGCTTGGCGAACTAGTCCTCCACCAACGGAGTCACAGATTCCCTTGGGAACCTGGATACTGGTCAGAGACACCCGAAGGAAGCACTGGCATCAACCTCGCTGGAGGGGACCATTCCAAGTGCTGCTATCCACGCCTAACGCCGTTAAAGTCGAAGGACTTCCAGCCTGGATTCACGTGTCGCATTGCAAAAAAAGGCATTCATAGTTTTGCTAGTCCTAATCTTTTATATCCATCTGACTTTAGGACAAGGACAAACAGGTGGTGACCATCGGACTCACCAATTGAATTCACTTCTGGCTCTTGGGGCCAATGGTTCAAATCCATTTTTGTTTCCCTTTTAGTTGCTTTAACTGTTATTCTTTTGATTTGCTGTTGTCTTATTCCGTTAATCCATTATTTTATCCAGAAGTTTTTCACTGCCTCAATAACTAAAGCTTATTTCCTCCACACAGAACGCATGCATCTTCTTCCCCAGGCCCAATTCTCTTCCCAGTCTTCCCTCGATCAGGACTGTTTAGCTTAAACCCTCTTATTATTTAAACTTTTAAGTTTAAAAAAAGGGGGAATGTGGCATGGAAGTTAAAATCGATTGCTAGCTTCTGTATGAAAATCTGCATGTTCTCTGTATGGCTAGGTATTATTAGAACAGATAAATAAGCGAGCTTACATTAGAGTAGGGCTGCCAGTGTGGAATGCAGTTTTTGGCTACTTCCCAGCTTGCCTTAGCAGTGTCTAGGTTATCGTCCAATTAAGATGCCAAACGTATAACAAGTTTTCTGATAAGCCTAATTAAAAATATAAGACTAGAATTTCTGCTTTCCATTGTCATCAACAAATTGTGTAAGAATGTTCTGTGACCTTTAGATGAAACTGAGCTTATTTTTTCTAACCGCTTCTTTGAAAATCTCTGTTATAAAATGCAACTCACCTTTTTGCACTTAGTCTCTGTAAGGCAAAGACCCTCTACTCACCAAGAATAAAGAAATAAAAGATTTCTGCTTATTTGAATAGGTGTCTGCCTGCTGTTGTCTCGACTTCGTCCACAA
>JANRMT010062842.1:30726866-30747615 GCA_026402145.1 Polypterus bichir lapradei
TCTCAGAGGTTTAAACTGTCAGTTTCAACTGTAAGGAATGTAATCAGGAAATGGAAGGCCACAGGCACAGTTGCTGTTAAGCCCAGGTCTGGTAGGCCAAGAAAAATACAGGAGCGGCATATGCGCAGGATTGTGAGAATGGTTACAGACAACCCACAGATCACCTCCAAAGACATGCAAGAACATCTTGCTGCAGATGGTGTATCTGTACATTGTTCTACAATTCAGCGCAATTTGCACAAAGAACATCTGTATGGCAGGGTAATGAGAAAGAAGCCCTTTCTGCACTCACGCCACAAACAGATTCGCTTGTTGTATGCAAATGCTCATTTACACAAGCCAGATTCATTCTGGAACAAAGTGCTTTGGACTGATGAGACAAAAATTGAGTTATTTGGTCATAACAAAAAGAGCTTTGCATGGTGGAAGAAGAACACCACATTCCAAGAAAAACACCTGCTACCTACTGTCAAATTTGGTGGAGGTTCCATCATGTTGTGGGGCTGTGTGGCTTTTTCAGGGACTGGGGCCTTGTTAAAGTCAAGGGTCAGATGAATTCAACCACGATATCAACAAATTCTTCAGGATAATGTTCAAGCATCAATCACAAAGATGAAGTTACGCAGGGGTTGGATATTCCAACAAGACAATGACCCAAAACACAGTTCGAAATCTACAAAGGCATTCATGCAGAGGGAGAAGTACAATGTTCTGGAATGGCCGTCACAGTGCCCTGACTTAAATATCATCGAAAATCTGTGGGATGATTTGAAGCAGGCTGTCCATGCTCGGCAGCCATCAAATTTAACTGAACTGGAGAGATTTTGTATGGAAGAATGGTCAAAAATACCTCCATCCAGAATCCAGACACTCATCAAAGGCTATAGGCGGTGTTTAGAGGCTGTTATATTTGCAAAAGGAGGCTCAACTAAGTATTGATGTAATATATCTCTGGGGTTCCCAAATGTATGCATCTGTCTAATTTTGTTATGCATATTGCAATCCAATTAATCCAATAAACTTAATGTCACTGCTGAAATACTACTGTTTCCATAAGGCACGGTGACGCAGTGGGTAGCGCTGCTACCTCGCGGTTTGGAGACCCGGGTTCGCTCCCCGGGTCCTCCCTGCGTGGAGTTTGCATGTTCTCCCCATGTCTGCATGGGTTTCCTTCGGGCACTCCGGTTTCCTCCCACAGTCCAAAGACATGCAGGTTAGGTGCATTGGTTATTCTAAATTGTCCCTAATGTGTGTGTATGGGTGTATGTGTTTGCGCTCTGCGGTGGGCTGGCGTCCTGCCTGGGGTTTGCTCCCTGATATAGCGGGTTGGATGATGGATGTATGGATGTCATATATTAAAAGGAAGATGCTACTTTGAAAACTCAGCCAGTTATTCCCAGTTTCAAATAAAAACTAACAGCATCAGATATCTGGGTGGGGGAGCGGTAGTATGTATCGTGATCGTGATTTAGAGAGAATAAAAGTGAAAAAATACTATAACTTTTACAAGTCCTATAAATGTACACAGTGTGTTACAGACGCAAACCAAGTGTATGTGTGTACTGTATAATATTAACAATAAGAGCAGCTCACTACTGAAAACGGCAGCTATAGGAATGAGTCAGGATCGAACCGGGGACTCTTGATTACAAGTCAGCAGATCTTACCACTTTGCCACAGAAACTGTTATCTTTTCCTTGAACCTTTTGTGAAAGTGTTTACTTGATCTTTGGACTTCAGGCTTCATACATTCTATAGTTTATGTCTACATTTTGTCATTTACTACTAAAATATGAAAAACATTTGTTAAGGTGGGCCGGATCTACGAGTTTTTTCGTAGTCTCTGATAATTCTAGTGTTAAAAAGTGATTAGAATTAAGGTCCTGCAGTCGAGGTAACCCTCCAGGATCAGAGTTGGACACTACTACTCTATTCTGAAAAGTGTACATTCTATTCTGTGATTTTTTCATATTTACTTTGCTTACTGCATACATTAAATAGTGAGGTTTTGTTGTTTTATCTCTAACAAATATGATTAAAATGCACACATTTTTCAGATACTGCAAATTAACAACTGAAATATAAAAAAAAAATATTGCAGCTTTTAGTGTAGTGTGCTGTTTGGTCTTTTGAAAGATCATGAAGGGTATGTCGAAGTGCATTACTTCAACTGCCACTTCAGATGTGCTTCCACTTTGTCTCAAAAATACTCATGACACAAAAGTCTATTTAATACTATATTCAATATTTAGCTGTTCATGATTTAAACATTATTTAGCACAATTTATATTTTATAGTTTAATTCCGTGTAATAATGTACACATTTGACAGAATTACATTTAACTGTTTGAAACTTACAGTATACAGTACAGTATACAGTAATCCCTCGTTATATCGCGCTTCGACTTTCGCAGCTTCACTCTATCGTGGATTTTAAATGTAAGCACATCTAAATATATATCAAGGATTTTTCGCTGGTTCGCCGCTTTCTGCGGACAATGGGTCTTTTAATTTAGTTACATGCTTCCTCAGTTTGATTGCCCAGTTGATTTCATACAAGGGACGCTATTGGCGGATGGCTTAGAAGCTACCCAGAGCATGTATTACATATTAACTAAAACTCCTCAATGCTATAAGATATGCTTCCCGCGTGGTGCTTGTTTTGTTTGCTTCTCTCTATCTCTCTCACTCTCTCTGCCTGACAGAGGGGGTGTGAGCAGAGGGGGCTGTTTGCACAGTGGCTGTTTGCCTAGAAGATACGGACGCTAAAACTCCGCTTTATCGCGGTGCTTCTGTATACTTAAAAGCACGTATTGATTTTTTGATTGTTTGCTTTTCTTAGCGAGTGCTCTCTCTGACATTCTCTGCTCCTCAGGGTGCTCCTTTGAAGATAAGATATGTTTGCATTCTTTTAATTGTGAGAAAGAACTGCCATCTCAGTCTTGTAATGAAGCACAGTTTAAACGTTTGACTAAAGGGTGTTATTTCATGTCTAGAGGGCTCTAATAATGTTAACAGGGTGGGAGAGTTTATAAGGGCTTAAAATATATAAAAATAACCATACAAACATATGGTTTCTACTTCGGGGATTTTCACCTATCGCGGGGGGGGGGTCTGGAACGCAACCCCTGCGATCGAGGAGGGATTACTGTATTCATACAGTATGAATTTGTTTCTATTTACATTTAATGCATTCCACTATGGAGTGCATGCATTTCACTATATAGCATAGGTTTCAATATACAGTATATGTTTCAAGTTTAAATTGAATCCAATGTAATGAATAATTTGGTGTTCTAAATAGCAGCTTACATCACTGTAAAGACTGCATCTTAGTTGCTTCCATAAGTTTCAAAAACATGCAACATGTCCATTTATAACTTTTCATATATTGTACTGACAGGCATTTCAAACTACTCTATCACAACATTTTTAGTATTTGATAGTTTGTTTTTAGCCTCACAATAAAGTCCATTACTATAAGACAACTATTTCATCATCACATTAGATATAGCATCATAACTCCAATCTTCCTTGTGCTTCCATTTCAAAACAGGACCATAAATTGAGCCACATGAGTGTCATCTGTCTAGTGTGGAAGATTTGAAACACTAACTCTTAAGTTTTTAATTTTGGAATAAACTGTACAGTCACCTTTGTAGACTAGCTGCATCCACCTATCTTGTAACATTCCTTCATTTTTAGTTACCACAACAACAATTTATTTTTTGTATATATTTCTTTGTATAATGTCATTTGGTATAAAAGAAAGATGTAACTGGGCGTCACCTGTATACAAGTGAAAATGAAAATGTTATTTTCTAACAATACTGTAGATCCCAGTGGAAGCATGTAAAGTGAAAACGGTAAAGATCCCAGTACTGAGCCCTGTGGGACACCTTATCTCACTTCTGTTTATATTGATGGAGTAATGTTAGCACATTTCTATATGTGCTGGAATTGATTTGATAAACAAGAATGAAACCAGGCAAGGACAGTTCCTGCCTGTGTAGTGAAATGGAGTGGTCAATGATACGAAACAATGCTTAAATCTAACAACACAGTTACAGTAGAACTTCCTTCATTAGAGGATATCGGAATGTTAGTGTCTAGTGTAATTTATAAAATTGTGATGTGTAGGGTGAAACTGAAGCCAATTGGCAACTACATTTTCAGGTATTTTAGAGAGGAAGGGTAAATTTGTAATGGGTCTATACTTTTTAAGCAATGTAGGGCTCACAAATGTCCCAGGGCTATTAACTTTTCCCATTCAAGTCAAGTTGGGGAGCATGCACTGGTACAGTGTGTTGCCTCACCCACCACACAACGAAACAACTCGGTATCCCGGTTGGCAACCCCTCAGGCAGACACGCGGTCCAGTCCCACCCTCCGGAAATGACCCTCTATCTGCTGGAGGCAGGTATTATGTGGGTGACCCCTTGGCCTGGTCCAGCCACTTGGGTCCCCAACAATGAGGGTCCTACAAGCTGGATCACCCTTGGGGAAACGCACCACATGGCCATAGAGCCGTAACTGACGCTCCCTCATAATGCTGGTAATGTGCACTTCCCTGTCCAATGGCTACCTGAAATTATACTCCAAATGAAATCAAATTCCCTCCTTTATTCGCTTTCTTTACTCTCATAACATATTTGAATGAGGAAAAAAAACAATCCTAGAACAAACAGGCTTTTAATTATGATGATTTGTCTGCAGAGATGTGTGTGCCTGTGCGTGTGTGTGTGTATAATGAGTTTACTTCTATCTTTCATAAGGTAATGATCAAGCTGGATATTCAGAGGGCCATATTGCTGGAAAGTTACTGAGCACTGTACTTTAAGAAGGTGCAGTTTGGGGTGCAATGAGTGCGAGAGACAGGATGGAGTTTGGATGGTGCTGGAATGGAAACACCTTGTCTCGGGGTTGGTGAGTTTGGGGACAGAGGACACACTGTGTGGGAGTGGCATGGTGTTGGGGAACAGTGCAGAGTGAATGAGCAAGTAGAGGGGCATTAGAGCGAAAGAGCAGCATATGCTTCTGGACCGTAACACTGATGCAGAAGATAAGCTGTTTGAAGGAGTTAAATGAGTCTGATTAAAATGTTGAGGCATCTCCTAAGGCAAGAACAGTGGGAGTTTGGTTGAAAGGTAATTAAAAAAAAAAAAAAAAAAAACTCCTCAGTTTCAAACTCCGGAGTGTGTATTGTCCACACACATGCTGCTCTCACACAGTGTATGACCCCTTTCTCTCTCACCAGCGCTGCTGAGACGGGTTGTTTCTGCTCCAGCACCTTCCACACCCCATCCTGTCTCTCACACTCCTTCCTATTTCCTGGGACCTCCCCATCTCGCTGAAATGTTTCTTTTGCATATCGCACTGCACCTTCTGAATGCACAGTGCTCAAGAACTATAAAGCTACATGGCCCTCTCAGTCTCCAGCTGGTTCATTATAATATAATGTTTGACAAACCGAATTGGTGCATTGCTCTCCACCTATGTAAAGAAGTGTAGTTCTCACTTAATTTATTTACCATTGCTAAGTAATTGAGTTTTATGAATCTCCTAAAGGAACATGGGCAAACGAAAAAGTCCTTTCCAGTTTTGCATGTGCATTGAAAACTTTCTGCTGCTCACGCAAAAGTTTTAAAGGATTTTTTTGTTTGACCATGGTCCATTAGGGACTTCATAGAGTTTGCATGGGCCATGAAGCTAATTAAATTACAGCCTGCAAAATCGCTGACACAGGTGTGTGCGTGCATACGAGAGAGTGTGAAAATTTGAGAAGGAGGTGACATGTATTTATGCAAATATTTCAGATCTATTCAGCAAAAACAGACAGGTCATAATGTAGAACAGGGAACAGAGAAAGAAGAGCAGATCGTCACAAGTGGAAGAATTCAGACGTACTGTATTTGACTATGAGGCAAAAACAAAGCGTAGCTTTTTGGTTTCATGGACAAAAGAATTTCTGTGGCTGGAAAATAAGGTAAACAATACAATTTTCTGTTTTGAGTGTCGTCAATTCCCTACAATTTCTAACTCAAATAGTGCTTTTGTTATTAGAAGCAGAAATTGTAGGAAATACCCTATCAGAAAGCATGACAAATCTGTGCATTACAAGAAGTGGAAGGTTGTCCAGTCTGCAGCTAATTTCCCTGAACAAATGTCAGTAGAAAAGACAATAGAAAATGTACAAACCACAACTTGAAGTCCTGACAAAACTTTTCAGAATAGCATACTAATATGCCAAAAGTGAGCTACCATTAGCAAAATTTAACAGCCTTTGCAAACTTCAAGTAGAACTTGGTTCTACTTATCACAGTGATTATGCAGCAGAAAATTTATTTAGGCAATAGCACAAATGTCAAAAAGATCAGAATGAAAAAGAAATGCAAGAAAGCAAATTCTTACCAGTTCGTATAGGCGGCAGCACCAATATTGGCATCATAGAACAGGTGTTGGTTAATGTCAGGTAGGTGAAAGATAATGGTGACATTTCCACTTTACGTGATCAAGTGTCAGCCATTGAAGAAAGCAAATGCTGCAGGTGTTTTAGAAACTATTGATGATGCAGTGGGCACCTTGAGTATCAGCGAAGAGACATGGAAGGAGAAAGTAGTGTATGTAAATTCTGATGGAACTGCAGCGGTGATGAGCGAGAAAATTGTAGCCGGGAGACTGAAACAGTGGATACCCCACATCATTAACAATCCATGTGTGGCACGCAACAACATTTATTTATATAGCACGTTTTCATACAAATAATGTAGCTCAAAGTGCTTTCCATGATGAAGAAAGAGAAAAAAGACAAAATAAATAAGAATTAAAATAAGAGAACACTAATTAACATAGAGTAAAACTAAGGTCCGATGCCCAGGTAGGACAGAAAAAACAAAAAAACTTCCAGACGGCTGGAGAAAAAAATATCTCCAGGGGTTCCAGGCCACGAGACCGCCCAGCCCCCTCTAGGCATTCTACCTAAAATAAATGACCTCAATCAGTCATCATTGTATTCAGGGTTCTCTTGAAAGAATTTGATGATGATGGTCATATGGACTTTCTATTTAAGGATATCCTGGTGCTTTGATTAGGTGGTGGTGGTGCAGATCACTACCACAGAAAATCGGAAAAAGAACAGAAGAGAAAGTAGGGGTTAGTACGGATTTTGGAGCCACCATGATAAATAATGATAATTAATTGAATATACAGAGCATCAGGATTTAAGTAAGATGAAGCTACGAGAAAGCCATGTTAAAGTAATGTGTTTTCAGCAGTGCTCCACTGTATTAGTCTGGCGAATTGGTATTGGCAAACTATTCCAGATTTTAGGTGCATAACAAATTAGAATAGCATTATTGCATAGTGTGAAAGACTTTTGAGTACTTAGTCAAGTTTGAAGATATACTGAGAACCAGCTTTAAGATGTACTTTTCCCTAAAGGCACAAAGAGAACTGAGTGAAATTATATGTGAAAAGCACATAGTGGCTACCAGGCAGTCTGAGATGTCTAAAGGCAGTAGAAAAAATAACACTCCCACCTTTGTGCATATGGAGAATATGGCAGGAGAAGGTGACATTAAGTCAGAGGATGATTTCAGTGCAAACGGGTTGGAGCAGGAGATGAAGACTAAGAAATGTGTTTGCTTCCTACATTTCACTTTGGACTACAACAACAACAACATTTATATAGCACATTTTCATACAAAAAGTAGCTTAAAGTGCTTAATACAATACCATCATATCCAAGTGTAGTACTGATTTTCAGTATGACAGCTTTTTTATTTAATTTTATTGATATTATTTGAAGAAAACAACATTCCATGCAATCATATCAAACTTAACAAACCTTAATTCAACC
Organism: Polypterus bichir lapradei; assembly: GCA_026402145.1. NCBI lineage: Eukaryota > Metazoa > Chordata > Cladistia > Polypteriformes > Polypteridae > Polypterus > Polypterus bichir. The sequence continues at coordinate 30,734,725 of JANRMT010062842.1, forward strand.
CCCGCCTGAGAGAGAAGAGAGACTACAACATGAGCAAATATTCTAAAAAAAAAAAAAAAATTTCCTTGCCATTAATGCTTATTCAAAGATTCGAGAAGATAGATCTTGCTGTATTTTAAAAAAAAAGTTTTGAATAGATCATCTAACTGAGATTTAATTTTTTCTGATTTCAAATAGTCCACAACATCAGTTACCCGCTGACTTATAATAGGTGGGCTGGGATTCTTCCAGTTGAGCAAGATAAATCTATGTGCTAGTAGTGTGGTATAAGCCAGGGGCTTTCAAAATTGGTCCAGAGGACCCACTGTGGCTGCAGGGTTTTTGTTCTAGCCAGATACATAATCAGTGATAACTATTGATAACTTTGATCTAATTTAATTAGCTGCTATTTTTTCCTTTTCTCTTATTCTACTTTCAGAAAAGCATAGCAGCATGATTTTTACATTTTTAAGACATTTAGAAATATTTCTGTTTTTGTTATAGATTTAAATGCTTAGCTCTCTTTTGTTTATTTCATTATATTTTGCCCTTTCTCTGTGCAGTTTGCTCCCTTCATTGTATCTTAATAATGACAATTAAAAACTAGCAGAGCAGACACCCAGGCAAACAACACTGAATCATGAAAGGCTATAGCTACTTTAGTGTCAGACCCACTAACTAGTAAATAATGGATTAACTAAACAATTAGAACACCTGGAAAAGTAGAATGAAAATCGAGCTGAAAATATTGTTTAAAAAAAAAAAAAAACACATTACTCCCATATAAGTGCTTAGTACATTTTAATTTTTTTTTTTATACTAAACTTAGTTTTCTAATTTCTATATTATTCCCAAAACAGAGAATCTGGGATATAACTGTTAATTTAATTAGCCCAGGAGTCCAATTAAAAACCTGTAGCCACAATGGGTCCCCAAGACCGAGTTTGAAAACCCATGGTATGTGCAATTACTCTCAATTTGTCCTTCTACTTTGAGACCATCTGGGAGTATGCCGAACACTGCTGTTAATGGGTTATTAGTGATTGTGACACCCAGGCTGTCTGATAGACATTCAAAGATCTTTGTCCAGAATAATGTTAATTTGGTGCACGCCCAAAATATGTGGCCCAGTGAGGCTAGAACCAAATTGCAATGGTCACAGGTTAAATCTTGCTGTGGATACATTTTGGACAATTTTAAAAAAGGTAAATGTGCTCGATGGAAGATTTTAAGTTTGGAATGATTGAATGCTTTGTGCATATAGAGCCAGAATGTATTTTGTGTATGGCTGCCTACCACTCAGAGATGTTAAGTGAAAGGTCCTTTCCCCATCATATCCAGAGATATTTGAAAGAAAGAGACTAAGATTTTTTTATGTATTGTTGATTTGCTTTCTGTATCTTCAAGACTGATCAATATTGCCTCTGGAGTAGAAATGGGTAGGAGATGAGGAAAACTGCAGGGCTGTGGAGGCAGAGTCAAGGAGTTTTGGGTACCTGGAGTCGGCAACAATGTATCGACTCTGACTCCTCTAATAAATTTAAATTGTAATGAAAAAAATACAGCAATTTAAAATGTCCCATTTCACAAGCAGTAGTCATAATTAAGTACTTCTCTGATGTAAGAATAAAGCCTAGTGCATAGTTGTGTTACTACTAGTGTGAAGTTCAGATGAGCTATCATACAACCAGACATTCACATATTGTAATCTGGATTATGATACATTACAAAAAGTGTTTTCATTTTATTTCAGATATAATATGTTTAACAAGTTCATTTGAGTGTAAACAAGTGTAATGATGTAGGTAGGTGTGTGCTATGGCCTGATGTGTGTTCAGGGGTTTCGTCTGCACTCTCCACATATGCTCCCACCCAGGGCTGAACTTTAGCATAATTTTGCACACTACCTGTTCTAGAAGATTTTGAAATTAAAAAGGAACAGATTCTATGTATTGTGACAGATAATGCTTCTAATATGTTAAGCACAATTGAGAAAATGAATAAAGTAGGTGAAGAAAGTGACAAACAGATATTAGAGGAAGACAGTTCTGCAAGTATTGGAGAAAGTGAAACTGAAGAGAGTAGTGAAATTTTGGATAACATTGCTGAAGAAGCACCTAAGCTTACTACTATTCAACATATGCATTGTGCTGTTCATACTCTGCAACTTGCAGTAAGAGATGGATTGAAAGACCGTCATGCAGCTACTCTAACTGGGAAATTGAGGCAAGTAACTGTTGCAGCTAGGGCTCCTAAAACAGATGCCTTTTTGAAAAGACGTGCAGGAAAAGGAGCCATTTTGGATCAAACAACACGCTGGGGAAGCACTTGTTTGATGGTAAAGTGTTTACTTGAACTTAAAGACTTTCTTGAAGAAATGGACAGTGAAAATGTTTTATTAACTGAAAGCCAGTGGGCACAAGTAAAAGAACTGGAAAGTCTACTTTCTTACCCCTTTACTGTCACCAAGAGATTGCAATATGAAGATTTAACACCCGGTAAATTTTTCTTGCAATGGAAGAGCTTGATATATTGTCTGAACAAAAGTGGAGGGTTAATAGCTGATGGCATCATATCCTCAATGAAGAAAAGAGAGAGTCTTTTACTGGATAATCAAATCTTGTTAGCTGCTATTTATGTTGATCCAAAGAGCCGAATTTTGTTGAGCAGTGACCAGATTGCTAATGGAAAAAAGACACACTATGATATAGCAGTTCACATGAAGGGATTACTACTACCTAAAACACCATCACTGGATGAAGCTATAAGCACTGGTAACTCAGAGTCATCCTCTTCAAATAAAGAATTAGACTTTGATTCCTACTTGGACAAAATGGAAGTTTCAAAAGCAAACCAATGTCGCCTATGCTTGAAAGATAAACGACCAGTAAATCCAGAGATTATTAGTGATGTGGCTAGAACTGTAACAGCAATGCCACCCACCCGAGTCAGTGTTGAAAGACTATTTTCAGCTCTAAAAATAATCAAGTCAGATTTAAGAGCTTCTGTGAAAGAGGATCTGTCAGAAGCAATTCTGTTTCTTAGAACACTGCATTGAGTTAATTTTGGATTGCATTTAACAGATATTGTACTCTACAACTGTATTCCAAGTTTAATATATAAACTGTTTTTTGTTCATGTAGTTAAACTTTGTTTTTGTTTTAAAACTACTGAAGAATGTGGTTTATATTTTTTGAACTGGTAAAGTTCCTGTACCTGATTTTTATGCATGCTACTACTTTATAGCCACTTTATAAAAACAACTAGCAAAATACCCGCGCTTCGCAGCGGCGAAGTATTGCATTAAAATTTTTATTAAGAAGAAAATTTAACCTTTTTAAACTGAGGGAATATATGCCAATAATTATTTGTTAAGGATCTCTTTGTATACCACATTGTGAGTTCGGCCATCCGGTTGTAACATGACCAAGCTGTGCGCTGAGCTTACTCTTGAGCATGCAACTTACAGTTGGCCATGTGAACAGTAATCTTGTCTCAAATCTCACAGCTTGGATTGCTGCTGTCATAATCAGTTTGAGGTTCATGGTTTGTTTCAATTACGACAGTATTTGCAGGACTTGTGTTGAAGTGACATTCGGCATCTGTCAAGCGTTGTAAGCTTACAACCGGTTTCATCGATAACTTCACATCCAGCTTTTGAGAGTTTAAACATTCATAAACATCAAAGTGTCCACTACTGAAATCGTCACCTGTGAATGTAAGATGTTTAAGAGGCATTGGCGGTTGTCGAAAGGTGTAATATATTTGACCATTTCGGTACACTTGAAAGCACCAACCGAACAATTCAGCGGCAGCCATCAACTCACATGCAGAACCATAGGTGAAGGGCTTAAGCATTTCACTCTTCTAGTGCTCCTGTGTAGTATAATTCTCCTGTACCGTCATCAGTCCACACCTTGAACCTGTCCCAGTCATTCAATACATAAGACACAATGTTCTTCCGGATATCAAGAGTGAGCCTGATATGGCCGTGCAATATGTAACACAGAGAATGGAAAAGGTAGGTGCCATCTCCGGGCAAGGAAACCACTCGGTAAGTGACAGTTCTTTGATCGATGGTGATTACCTCGATAGACATGGTAATGGGGGTTGGAATGATGAAGGAAATGGGTACCTGAGTAATGTAAAGTAAGTGTAAAATACCTATACAATAACTATAATTGTAATAAACAAACAATAAAACAGCACAGAATCCGTGGATTAAACAAAAAGGCTGTAGTTATCAGCAGGGAGACGTGAATCCCGTGGCGAAGCAAGGAAGGGAATGTAGAGACTGGAGCGATGGACGGCCTTATATAGGCAGGCAGCCAACAACGTGGGAGGCGTTGGGATGGGGGACCCAACGCCGCCTCACATGGTGACCAAGCTGCAGGCTATGGACGTATATATGTACGTAAGTAGGATTCAGTTAGCGTTGGGAACCCGTGTACCAAATTTCTTGAAGATGGGCCCATAAGTAACAAAGACTGTTGAAAAGTTCAATATGGCGGCCGACAGTGGCATCATACCACTGAAATAAGTACGTACATTGGTTTCGGTTAGTGCAGGGAAGCCGCCTACCAAATTTCGAGAAGATGGGGCCATAAATAAGAAAGTTCAACATGGCGGACGTTGTTGAACGTTATGACCGTTACGCGTAGAATTTCGAAATGAAACCTGCTTAACTTTTGTAAGTAAGCTGTAAGGAATGAGCCTGCCAAATTTCAGCCTTCTACCTATACGGGAAGTTGGAGAATTAGTGATGTTGGAACATTCAATATGGTGGCTGACAGTGGCGTCATACCACCGAAATAAGTACGTACATTGGTTTTGGTTAGCTCAGGGAAGCCACCTACCAAATTTCGTGAAGATGGGGCCGTAAATAAGAAAGTTCAACATGGCGGACGTTGTTGACCGTTATGACCGTTATGCGTAGAATTTCGAAATGAAACCTGCTTAACTTTTGTAAGTAAGCTGTAAGGAATGAGCCTGCCAAATTTCAGCCTTCTACCTACACGGGAAGTTGGAGAATTAGTGACGTTTGGAAAATTCAATATGGCGGCCGACAGTGGCGTCATACCATCGAAATAAGTACGTACATCGGTTTCGGTTAGCGCAGGGAAGTCACCTACCAAATTTCGTGAAGATGGGGTCAGCCTTCTACCTACACGGGAAGTTTGAAAATTGGTGACGTTGGAAAGTTCAATATGGCGGCCAACATTGGCGTCATACCATCGAAATAAGTACATACATCGGTTTCGGTTAGTGCAGGGAAGCCGCCTACCAAATTTCGTGAAGATGGGGCCATAAATGAGAAAGTTCAACATGGCGGACGTTGTCGACCGTTATCGACCGTTATGACCGTTACGTGTAGAATTTCGAAATGAAACCTGCTTAACTTTTGTAAGTAAGCTGTAAGGAATGAGCCTGCCAAATTTCAGCTTTCTACCTACATGGGAAGTTGGAGAATTAGTGATGAGTCAGTCAGTCAGTCAGTCAGTCAGTCAGTCAGTCAGTCAGTCAGTGAGTGAGGGCTTTGCCTTTTATTATTATAGATAAATAAAACCTTATTGTTTTCATTTTTTTGTTTAACTGGCCAATACGGTGGAGAGTCAGCTTCCTAGCCAGTAATTATGTGGTTAAATGAAGTGTATGTTGCCTTCCTTCAATCAACATGGAAAATACATTAGCATATTAAATACAGAGGAATCGGAGTCAGAAGTACCAGAAACTAAGTAGTCGGAGTCGAAGAATTTATCTACCTACTCCAAAGCCCTGGCAGTGTGCTCATAATGTTAGAATTCCAAACTATGTTAATCTAGCGATTTAATGTTAAATGCCTCCCAGGGTCGAAGGTATCTGACACTAAAGGTAAATTGTAGTATCTAAACTAATTGCTACGTCAGCACTAACAACATTTATTTACAGCAATTTGAGAGGTATTAAAGGGGGACCTCATCTCTCAATGCACCAAAGCAAAAAGAAAATGTTGGAATTGTGTCATATCCCTTACCAAGATTAAATAGGGGGGTGTGATTTACAGCAGCATTTACGGCATCTTATAAATTTAGTCTTGATGCAATCCTTAAATTACTTGATAATCAAAAACAAGGAGCATAATTAGACCAAGAGAAAACCAAATCCTCCACCAGTGTTACCTGTAATAGTAATTTAATACATATTAAAACAAAAAAAACCTCACCAGTTCAGAAACATCTTTGTAGTTTTATATGCTACTTAGCATTAGCTCTCTTGAAATGAAAGCTGCTTTGGTAAATTATATTAAGTACAAAATCTGATTTGTATCTTCTCACTGAAGCCTGGCTTAGTAAATTGGACACTATTCCCCTAGCTGAGGCGTCACCAGATGGATACACATTCCTTCATAAATCTAGAAATACTGGTCAAGAATGTGGCCTTGGAATAATTAATTGTAACAAAATGCAAATCACTTCTAAATTTTAGGCGAATTCACGTTCTTTGAGGCACTCGTTTCAAACATTATAACAGATTCCAGCATAATTGTAGTATTAGTCTACAGACCACAAGGGCCACATTCATTGTTCATGACTGAATTTGGCAACCTTTTACATGATTTGGCTATAAATTATGATTGTGTAATTATGATGGGAGATTTTAATATAAACACTGATGTGGAAACTGACACCTTTAGCAAGTGTTTTAATTATTTATTAAATTCAGTAGGATTTTGTCTTATAGTCACTGGTCCAACTCATAATCATAACCACAAGTTAAATTCAATTATAACTTACTGAATTGATATTCAAATTTGAAATTACTCCATTAAATTATTTCTTATCACTACTTAATTATGTTTGATTTGGTTCTATCCTCACCAACAGACTCACAGATTATATTTTGAATAAGTCAAGTGTAATCGTGGAAAACAATTTAGATCAGCTAACATCAAATTATAACATGACCTTTAGAAAGAGTTTGGATACAGTGGCTCCCCTTAAAAGTAATCAAAGCACATAGAAACTCACCCTGGATGAATGAGAGCACTCAAGATCTTATATTAGGGGTGTCAAAAACTGGAACGTACATGGAGAACAACAAAGCTGCGGGTCTTTTGAATTGAATGGACAGAGAGTGTTAAAAAATATAAAAACAGCTCTCTTTAAAGCCCACAAATACCACAGCTAGATACTCTTAGTGCTGAGGAACTGGATAAACCTTTCCCACTCTCAGAATTACTAGACACTAAACTAATTCCAATGAGGGAAAGTAGCAGGCCCTGATGGATACCCAGTGGAATTTTATTAGAAACAAATTTAAATAAGTTATCTTCACTGCTATTAGCAACATTTAGAAGAGCTAAAAACAACAAAATTCTAAATCAAACTTTTCACCAAGCATTAACGTCCTTAGAGTTAGAACCAAGCGTCACTCGGGCTGTAAAAACAGTACTAAAAGCGTTAGTCACTTGGGCAACTGAATAGACGCGTTTCACGCAAGACCCAAGGATTACTTCGGCTGTAATAGTGTCCATGGCATTAATGCGGAGCACTGCTCAGGAAACGATATAGACGTCTCTTGCATAAGTGACAGACATGAGTGTTACTAGATCAACGTTGCAGACATGTTTTGGCCTTGCCTCATAATGACATCTCATAAGAAACATTTTTCAGGAGCCCAGGTGTTGCATGCTCTTGACAGTGATATCAGCAGTGATGACGAAATGAATCTGTCTTCAGGCAGTGAAATTGAAAGTGATTCTGATGAATCTGAAAGTGATGCTCATGTCAATCGCACATGTGCAGTGTGTGATTCAAAACCTGAGCAGTCTGGAAAAAAATGCTCAGGGAATACATTGGATTGTGTATTTCATGATGCTTCAAGATACACCACACAAAAAGCACATTTTGACAGCATATATGGTATTAGAATTATTTTTATTATTATTCATTATTATTATTTTTTGTTTCATTATGCTTTCTATATTTCTGACTTTGTACTTAAAGGGTTTTGCACGTTTTACATTAGAAAGATGATATTTAATATGTAATTTTTCAAGCAAAAAATGCAAAACCTTCTACATTTTTTTAAGAAAAAATGTAACACTAATAAGGTTAATTACCATACCTCCAGAGAAAAATAAGGACTAGTTACAATGTATATCATACAGACAAATTTCACTTCTGAATAATGATATTAAGATACTCTCCAAAGTTCTAGCTAGAAGGACTGAGAAAGTGCTTCCCTGTGTAATATCACAACAATAAACTGGATTCATTAAAGGTAGAAACTTAGCTTCTAATCTTCGATGTTTGTTTATTGCAACATACTCACCCATAAAATTTTTAGCAGATCCTATTACCTTCAGACACAGAAACACAGCCATGGTTGAATGGGACAACCTATTCACCACTTTGCTCAAATTTCAGTTTGGCTCAAATATATCTGCATGGATCAAACTACTCTATACTAGTCCAGAAGCCACTGTTTGCATTAACAACATTATTTCAAACTACTTTAAACGAGAATGTAGTACAGTGGAACCTCGGTTCACGACCATAATTCGTTCCAGAACTTTGGTCGTAAACCGAGTTGGTCGTGAACCGAAGCAGTTTCCCCCATAGGATTGTATGTAAATACAATTAATCCGTTCCAGACCGTACAAACTGTATGTAAATATGTAAAAATATATAAAGATTAAGCACAAATATAGTTAATTACACCATAGAATGCACAGTGTAATAGTAAACTAATGTAAAAACATTGAATAACACTGACACAAAACACCCAGGCTCCCTGATCAGCTACACGAGCTGGCTCGCTCGCTCTCTCTCTCTCTCTCTCTCTCTCTCTCTCTGTAGCACACACACCACCAAAGCCCCTCCCTCCCTACCTCAGCTACAGGAGCAGCCTGGCTCACACGCGCTCTCTCTCTCTCTCTGTAGCGCGAGCGCGCGCGCACACACACACACACACACACACACACACACACACACACACACACCCCTACACCCCTATCCCCCCCAATCCCTTCCCTGTCAGCTGCCCGTGCTCTCTCACTCTCTCTCTCTCTCTGCGCTTGCTCGCTCGTGCTCTCTAATCTCTCTGTAGCAGGTGCTCGCGCAGCATTTTTTTTTTAAATGAGTTAAGCACAGCAGAAAAAAAACATCGCACAAATCCGAACTGCATTTAAAAACTAACTCACAAGCAACCAAAAAAGTAACATTGCAGGAGATCACGCTATTAAACTTAAAGCCTGATCACTGTAAACAATGTTTTTAACATGAGTTTTAAGCACAGCAGAAAAAAAACATCGCACAAATCCGAACTGCATTTAAAAACCAACTCACAAGCAACCAAAAAAGTAACATTGCAACAAATCACACGATGAAGTCCTCCATGTAAACAATTTTTTTAATGAGTTTTAAGCACAAGGAAAAAAGCGAACATTTGAAAAAAGAGAAAAATAACATTGCAACAAATCGCATTATGAACTAAAAAATTAACTTTTGAAAAATCCGTAATACAAAAACCACCAAGAAAACTAACCTTGCATGAGATGAGTTCTGGCATGAAGTGTTTTCCTTCAGGTGTTTTCTCTCTTGTGATTTCTTGGGTTTCTGGTGCTTTTAGCTGTTTAGCTGGTCGGAGTGAAAGCCTCATGCAGCCATTCCAAAAAGAAAGTTCTTGTGACCCTCCACATTACTGGCAGTCTGGCTTTGTTTACATTGTGCTGCTTGAAAGCACGAGGGTTCTCAGATTGGTAAATGAGTAAACTGGTAAAGTTTTTCCACCTCTTGTAATTTCTTTCTTTACTTCGATTTCAATTTTCTTCAAAACTTTCTTTTGACCTCTCTTCACTTGCTTAGAAGCCATAGTTAACTGCAAAAGCACACGAAATACTGTAGAGCACAAAGAGAGTGCACGTCTTATTGAAAACAAGGAGCGGCTTTGCTTAAATGAAAAAGCCAGGCAGCTCTCTTTCTCTCTCAGGTTGCCTACAGGCAAACATGTGCAGCAACCTCCTCCTCCCCCTCCCCAGCAGGCACGTGCTTGCTCGCTCTTGCTCTCTCAGTTTAGGAGGCAAGGGAAACTGGCTTGTTCAGCAAACACTGCAGCAATCTCCTCCTCCCCAGCAGGCACGTGCTCGCTCGCTCTTGCGCTCTCTCTCTCTCTCTCTCTCAGTTTAGGAGGCAAGGGAAACTGGCTTGTTCAGCAAACACTGCAGCAATCTCCTCCTCCCCCTCCCCAGCAGGCACGTGCTCGCTCGCTCTTGCGTTCTCTCTCTCTCTCTCTCAGTTTAGGAGGCAAGGGAAACTGGCTTGTTCGTATACCGAGTGTGTGGTTGTGAACCGAGGCAAAAGTTTGGCGAGCTTTTTGGTCGTGAACCGAGTTGTACGTGAACCGGGACGTTCATGAACCGAGGTTCCACTGTACTCGGCAAGGATGCTCCCTATCACAATTGCTCTTTGCAATCACCATTGAACCACTGGCCATTCACTTTCAAAATGTATCAGTGATAAAGAGGATTACCAGAGAAGGCTTGAGCAGAAAACATCACTATATGCTGATGATATGGTATTGTATATATCAGACCTACAAACCTCCGTACCAGTAGTCCTTAATGCATGCAATATTAGATTGGACACCTTCCCATTTATTTTAGCAGATCAGTTCAAATACCTACAGGTAAATATAAGTATATAAAAAGTTTTTTTTTTTTTTTTTTTTTTTTTTAAATTTTGCTATCTGTATGGAAAACAAACTATGTTAACAGATGGTCTACCCTCCATCTCTCATTAACAAGGAATATTAAGACTGTCAAGATGAACATCCTTCCCAAGCTTCTGTTTCTGTTTCAAAGTATCAACATATACATTAACAAATTGTTCTTTATGAAATTAATGTCATTTAGAACCTGATTTATTTGCAATTAGAAACATCCAAAAATCCAAGGAGAAACTCTACAATGACCTAAAGCAGAAGGTGGCATGGCACTTCCTTACTTTCAGTTATATTACTGGGTGGCAAATATACAAGCTCTGGACGTCAACACAAATTGATAAATATATATAGTCCTGGGGCCTCATGCATAATGGCGTGTGTAGAATCCACACTAAAACATGGCGTACAGACAAAAGTGGAAATGTGCGTACGTACAAAGAAATTCAGATTCATAAATCTGTGCGTACGCCAACTTCCACGTTCTTCCACTCCATAAATCCCAGTCAGCAAGAAAAGTAATGCACGTGCACACGCCTGCTGCCCAACCCCAACTCCTCTCAGAATTACGCCTCTTTGAATATGCAAATCAATATAAATACCCCTTAACACTAGAATTACCAAAGCTTACGAGAAAACTCATAAATCTGGCCCACCTTAAATCGACTCGCACGTCTCCATTCAGCTCTTTTGTCGTGTAAATGTGTTGATAATCCCAAGCAGCAAGCAGCCTGCTATACCATCACCCAACCACTGGAGAAACTGCAAAAACGTCTCCCAACTGAAGCCTTGTTTATCAGTGAGTCAGGTACCTAGACTAAAAAAATATATCGTTATTCGGAACACATGCATTTCACATGTGTTCCGTGTCAACAAAGATCTGTGCAAGTGTAGTATGACGGGAAATGTTGAACACATACCTAAAAGACAAACTTTTTCCATGTTTTAGTACTAATGATAAAATGTATACATGAAGTGTATGATGTGTGAAGACTGAAGTCCAAATGTCAAATAAGCACTTTCTCAAAAGATACAAATATAACAGAACAAATGCACTTTTTTTCCCCCAAGACTATAACTGAAGAAAAAGAAATCAGGTTAGTGTTGCTTGTCATCCTGTCTTCTTTGATAGTACAGCGGTTAGAGCTGCCGACTCCTATTCAGAAGATCCTGGGTTCAAGTCTTAACGTCTCCCAAAATAAAAGTTTTGAGTAGTGAGCTATTCTTAATGTTACTATCTTCTTTAATAAAACCCCTGTGTGTGTCCAGGTGTGTGTCTTCTGGTGAAGTGCGCATGCGTGGGGCCGCACCGCGCATTGCACCGTGCAACGCCCATGCGCATGGCACCGTGGGCGCGCACACACTGGAAGCTGGGCACACAGTGAGTGGCATAGCCGCGACCACACATAAAAGCAAATAAAGGACATCATTGCTGTGGAGAGTGCTGATTGGGTAGTCGCGGCCGCACACATAAAATCCATTGCTGGGGAGATGCCACACATACAATAATCGGCTGCACACCAGCACAGATTAAAATACTTGCTGGAGAAATGCACAGTACTTGCTGGGGAGACGCCACAGGCACGATTATCAGCTGCATGCCACACATTACATCAGTTGCTGGGGACACTCTGCTGATTACCCACTATTGTGACAGAAAATTAAAGTCATATTACGGACATCAAAGCCAGTATTACTGTCAGAGAAAATGACAGGCATTTTACGGAAATACAAACCAGTATTACTGCGAGAGAAAATTAAAGGAACACAATACAGTGACGCATATTACAGCTACATACAAGCCAGTATTACTGTAAGAGAAAATATTACGGACGTATCTACTAACATGCCACCCAAAAAAAGAGGACACGTCAAGTAGGACAAAAGACACAGACAATCAAATCCTATACAGTATAACCAACATCTCCTGGAAGAACAGTCAGCTCAACAAGTAAACATCAACAAAAGAAAGGCTGAAAGACAAAGAAAAATACGAGCAAATAGATTGATTGAAGAAAAAGAAAATGAGTGTCAGAAAAACGCTAAAAGAGAGACTCAGAAGAGCAAACCTTAGAAAAAGTTGGCATTTACTTGCCAGAACCAGTATTCAGCCACGGTCAGTTATATGTTGCATTTTGAAGAGTTAGATGTTTTCCAGATGTTGTTGTCAAGGTTGTAGATGGTCCTGAACAAGGCAAACTGTTGCCAAAC
>JANRMT010062842.1:30752615-30799450 GCA_026402145.1 Polypterus bichir lapradei
GCCATGTCGTGCTATGTCCATGGCTGTATCTAATGCTACCGAAGTCCCGGTACTTAAAACTTTCTCTCGCAGTTTCGCTGAGTTTGTGCCAAACACCACCCTGACTATCTCATCATCTTCTCCATAAGCACAGTCCTACACCTGTGAATATTTACCCGTGGCAGATTGCTATTGGATTGCCGCTGACGGACGGCCTTATATGGGCAGGCACTAAATTACAAACGCCAGCGGCAGCCTGTCTATGAACTTAATTTAAAGTGTAGGTTTACACTGTGCTTTGTTTCCGAAGTAGCAGAACTCATGAATATGGTTGTATATATCACTCGCTCGCTTCTTATTGTTTCGCTACCTTCTCAATTATATAATGCATGTTTTCTTCAGCGCTTTTTGGGGCTCTTCCTGGTTTTCTACGTACTGCGTGATTACGTGGGAGGCGTGATTATGTCAAACTCCGCCCCCACGGGTTTCAAGCTCATCTCCATTACAGTAAATGGAGAAAAAACAGCTTCCAGTTATGACCATTACGTGTAGAATTTCGAAATGAAACCTGCCCAACTTTTGTAAGGAAGCTGTAAGGAATAAGCCTGCCAAATTTCAGCCTTCTACCTACACGGGAAGTTGGAGAATTAGTGATGAGTGAGTGAGTGAGTGAGGGCTTTGCCGTTTATTAGTATAGATTAATAAAACATGAAAAACGTGTCTGTGTTAACGACATTTTTACATAGGTTGTTGTTGACACGGCACACACATGAAATGTATGTATTCCAAATGACGATGTACCATTATTACCCTATAAAGCTCCAGCACTTCACTCGAAGATAAACACTGTGCACTAAGAAACTTCTTTGCGAATTGAACTGTGGCGGTGGGCGGGAGGATGGGATACCAGGCTGCTTGCTACTTATCGACACATTTACAGGACAAAAGACGCTGACGGAGAGGTGAGAAAGGATTTAAGGTGGGCCGGATTTACGAGTTTTCTCGTAGGCTCTGGTAATTCTAGTGTTAAGATCAGCGTTCTGTGAAAAGGTAATGGCAAAAGCATGGGGGAAAATAGAAGAATTTCAGTGAATACCAAGTTGATGCAAGGAAAAACGTACTATTTGTTGGTTTAAAGAGTGATATAAACAACAAAAAGAAGTTGATCGAGTGACATAGTGTCGGAGAAACTCAAAAGCTCAAGTTCACAAAGTCGCACAGTGCCCGAAATAAAAAAAGAATTTGTCAGATATCAAAATCGCCGTGAAAAGGCAAGTCGTAGCCCACCGTCCGAGTGTCATATGAAAGCTTAAGGTACAGAGAAAAGGAAAAAAAAATAGGGACATAGTGAGTAAAAAGATCGAAATGTCAACTTTAATCTCGAAATTTCAACTTTAATCACGTAGCTTATTTTGTCATTACTGTAAAGTAGAACATCAAACTTTATCTTTAAGTTGTTTAATTTACTAGTTTCTCAAATACCATTGTAACTAAAGTAGCACATTAAATGCTTTCTTTTGTATGTGTTCTTCTATGTGCTCTATTTGTGTGACTCACTATGCGCTTCTTAAACAGGGTTTCTCTTCCTCAGGACACAGAATCCATTACATTCATGATACTACAGCTCTCTGAATAATTTAAATACTGAGATGTATACTTGATATAATTTTCATGATGATAGGAGTTAAAGTATGTTATTAAACATGGGAGCACGGTGGCGCAGTGATAGTGACAAGCTGGCGCCCTGTCCAGAGATTGTTCCAGCCTCATGCAAGATGCTTGCTGCACCGTGCACGACCTTCGATGAAATAATTTATTGCAGCAGTACTATCTCTTTCAAACTTACTAACCTCCACTTCCTGTCCTTCCTTTTCTTTCTCCACAAGTAACCAATCACCACACAATCAGCTCTGTAATAGATGTTAAGCTATCTGTAAGTTTAGAATGCCAGTTCTTAAAAACTTTTAAGGAACATTGAAATATCTTCGTAGTACATGTTTAATTATTCTGTCCATCTATCCTTCCAGTGTTGCGCCAGCCCCAGCAAGAATACAACACGAGGCAGGAACAATCCCTGAACTAGCTAGTGCTGCGACTCTGTGTCCTCACGTGTTTATTAACAATATAGATTATTTAAATAATGTTATCATCATCATATGTAAATATGCGCTTTATAAAGGGGCTCAGGTTGTGCAATATTATAACTGTACTGCAAGTTTACAGTGAGGTAATTGCACTAATAAGTACAAACAGTTCTACAAGGAGCACTTGATGAACTGATTGAGTGCGTTTGTAGTTCTTGGGATGAAACTGTTTCTGAACCGCGATGTCCCTACAGGAAGGGCTCTGAAGCGTTGCCATATGGGAGCAGTTCAATAGACAGTGCGCATGGCTGAGGCAGCGTGTGCTTGATGCTGTATACCGATAATTCTCTTTCCGATCAGCTGCTGTAGAGCTATGATTCCACATTCAAATACAGTGGGATAAATACTCTGAGTGGTGCATTGAGAGGAACAACGCTAAAGCAGCTATGGTATTTGGAGTAGTTTGGCAATTCTGTGGTCCATTATATCGTTACAGGTTAATTACAATCAGATGCCTTAAACTAATAAACAAGATGCGATTAATTTCAGTGTATTTGATAAGGCCGCGTCAGGGATGTGGAGCTAAAAAGAAAGGGAAACCACACTTAAACAAAAGCACTGCTTTGACCTCTGGGTGTCGCCAGTTTGCAAAACTGAGCAGACAACTTGCGTACGCCAAGCATTTAGTTGGTGTAAAAATGTGCGTGGCTTTATGCCAAGTTTAGGTTTTATACATCGCAATTTGAGTGTGGAAATGGGAGTACGCGCGTACGCTCCATTTATACATGAGGCCCCAGGTCTCCAATAAAAATAAAATCTAGCTGTTCTTCATATATAATGTATGTCATGCTTTGTGCCCCAGTAAATACAAATTATTGTCAATATACTGATAATCTAATTTCTGTTGCTTACTGAGAATATGGAACCAACGACGGAAGCACTTTAAGATAGAGAAGCTATAACCTGTTGCACCTCTACATGATAATCACCACAGTATTTAATCTTTGAAAAAAGTGTGGGATTAAAACACTAAGAGATTTGTATATAGATAACATCTTTACATCAAATGAACAGTTACGCTTCAAATTTAACTTCACATCAACACAATTTTTCCACAATTTTTTTACTTTCAAATCAGAAACTTTGCTATAAGAAACCTGCTCAGTTTTCCAGGGCTGTGGAGTCAGTAGATAAGTTCTTCGATTCCAACTCCTTAGTTTCTGGTACTTCTGACTCTGACTCCCCGACTTCTCTGTACAGTAATCCCTCCTCGATCACGGGGGTTGCGTTCTAGAGCCCCCCGCGATAGGTGAAAATCTGTGAAGTAGAAACCATACGTTTGTATGGTTATTTTTATATATTTTAAGCCCTTATAAATTCTCCCACACTGTTTATAAATATTCCCCGCACAGTTATATGGCATAAACCCTTTGTATTCTCTTAGATATTAGGTAAGATTCATTGAAATTATGTATGTAAACACACTTCTTATATACAGTAAAACCTAAATATTATTTTAAAGATATTGAGCGTCTCCGATATCACATATGTTACAGACATTACAATAGACAGGCCACCAGGAATAAATACGTACAATGCAAGAAAAATTGTATACAGTAAATGTGTGTACAGTGACACTAAATGTACATACATGTACTAAGTACTGTAAGTAGAAAATTAATTATGGTTACTCACCAACAATGACACGACGACTTGTCCGATAACGATGAGTTTAATTTTACTGCACATCAAAGGAGAGCGTTACAGCCCTTCTAAAGGAGTCTGTTCACGCGACTGTGTAGCACCGCCATTGTTGTTCTTCCGGCAGTCTTCAATCCAAATCCCTAAAGCAGATTCCATCTGGACTACTGCCTTATTACGTCCACTTACAACTCGTTTTGCGCCCTGGTTAAAGGACACTTCGGCCGTAGATCTTATATTCTTTTCCTTCTTTTTAAATAAAAAGAGTCGTGGACTCATTGATGCCGTAATGGCGTCCTACAGCGGTGTATCTTTTCCCTTCCTTCAACATATCCAAAACTTTTACCTTTTTGGCAATCATTAGCATCTTCTGTTGGCGCTTGGGCACGGCCCATGAAGCAGTAGCAGGAGCAGATCGTTTTGGAGCCATAACGAAGGGCTTGACTATGCACAAAGATAAACACAAAAGAGCAGAAAAGTTAACTCTTTACACAGTGAAACATGTTGATGCTGAATGAGCGAGACAAAACTTCCAGGTTAACGCCGCGGAATCGAATTCAGTGCTCCGTCGCTGAGCCAATCAGCACACAGGAACTTAACTGCATGCTCTGATTGGTTAGCTTCTCAGCCATCCGCCAATAGTGTCCCTTGTATGAAATCAACTGGGCAAACCAACTGAGGAAGCATGTACCGGAAGTAAAAAAAAAAAAAACCATTGTCTTCAGAACCCGCAAAGCAGCGAGATATGCTTACCAGATGAAATCCGCGATAGTGAAGCCGCGAAAGTCGAAGCGCGATATAGCAAGGGATTACTGTATTTAATATGCTAATGTATTTTCCATGTTGATTGAAGGAAGGCAACATACACGTCATTTAACCACATACAGTAACTACTGGCTAGGAAGCTGACTCTGTACCGTATTGGCCAGTTAAACAACAAAACAGAAAAATAAATAAGGTTTTATTTATTGTTTTTATCAGGTGGCTATAAAGTAGTAGCATGCATAAAATCAGGAACAAGAACTTTACCAGTTCAAAAAATATAAACCACATTCTTCTGTAGTTTTAAAACAAAAACAAAGCTTAACTACATGAACAAAAAACAGTTTATATATTAAACTTGGAATATAGTTGTATAGTAGAATAACTGTTAAATGCAATTCAAAATTCATTCAATGCAGAGTTCTAAGAAACAGAATTGCTTCTGCTAGATCCTCTTTCATAGAAGCTCTTAAATCTGACTTGATTATTTTTAGAGCTGAAAATAGTCTTTCAGCACTGACTCGGGTGGGTGGCATTGCTGTTACAGTTAGCCACATCACTAATAATCTCTGGATCAACAAGGATGGTTTCTTCTACAGTCAGTTTTGATGAGTGATCATAACTTTCATCTTCTTTTAATCCTTTAAAAAAATAACTAACTAAAAAATACTAAAAAAACAACTGAATGCAGGTCATGACCAAGAGTACTGTGTGGCTTAGGATGTTTTTCATGAATGAAGATGTCATTTTGCGTAATAGCTACCCAACGGTTCACCCTCACATCAATGATGGTGGTTCCCTCGGGGTGAACCCTGGACAGCTGGATGCACATGGCCTCTACAAGGTGGCTGAAGTTCAGCAGCTGTAAGGCTTTGTTGCCTTGGCCAACCATGCAACTGCTGAATGGGATAGAAGAGAGTCACCCCTGCCGTTGACATATCTGACCAAAAGGAAAGAGGCCGCCACTGCTGCTGAAGAGTTTGAGCACCTACTTCTGCAAGCTCTCCACTTCTGGTCTGATGCCGGTGTGTGACTGCTTGTGCCTGAACCTCCCCTTCACCGGTCTCTCCTTGTGGCGTAGTGGGAACTTAATGGGGAGCTTGTCGCCCTCAGGCTATCTCCACCATCTGGTGCTGTGTCACATACAGTAGGTGTGATGACGCAGCTCCACAAGGCAGTAGGCAAGATTGACCACGTGCTAGTAACCCGTGGCCCATCAGGTCCCAAGGCATCCTGTGGGGAGAAGAACATGTGACACAATACACAGGCGTATATCAACTCACTGGTCACTCCTCGGGAAAGGCTTGCTAGCTCATGGCACACCCAGTTAATTGCACGGTCTTGAGGGAAGGTCCCTTGGTCGTGTGGCCCGGACTGTGAGGTGCTGGTGGCAGGGAGTGACTGGAACATCTCTGACAATGTGGTGGTTTTGGAGGTCGATAGGGAAAAGTGCTTCTCTAGACCAAAAAGGGTCTATGAAGTGGTCTGGGTGCCGGTTGAATGACTCCAAGAAAGTCAAGCCCTGTGCACATCTGAACACCAGCAGTGTGATTCCTCCCCCTTGACCAGCTGCCTGGTCTTTATGTACAGGTGTATGCTGGCCGGGTCTTGGATGGAGTGGAGGTGGCACCTCTGTGTCTTCCAAATGTCCAGGATATTGTCATGGACCAGCAGCAGGACACCCATAGTGTCTTTGGCATCCCTGATGAGCTCCAGCATCTTCTCAATGAGCCTGCTGATCTTTTCCACCCTGTGCATGTGGCCAGCTCCTTGAGTGAGATATCACCGATGCCGAAGTCCCGGGATCACATCCCAGCCTTGGCATCTTTGGCCTGCCACAGTTGGGTGACGACCCCTTCGTCCTAGTCAAAAATGGTGAAGGAGAGATGCCTAATAAACTGGCTGTAAAGTGGGTGACTGTTCATGGTGACACCCGCCGTAAAGCGTAGCATGAGGTGCCACACGTCCATCCGCAATCCATCCACAAGCCAAATCCCATTTGAGGAATATGGCTGCCACCTTTGATTTCCCCCTGAGGGAACAGCAGTCGGGGTCCAAGTACAGCATCCCTGTACCACTGCACCAGTCCGACAGCCATGGGGAGCAGGTCTGTGCTTTATTCTTTATTATTTGTTCTTATTATTCCCATCACCATCTTTAACACCATTTCCATGACCTAAAGAAAGGTAATACTATATCCCCTTATCTTCAGCATCGAAGTCTCCAGGGCACAACAGCTAATACTGTTCCTCCCCCACACTATGCGACTCTTCAATTCCACCCGGGGGGGGTAAACAATAATATTATACAAAATTATTGTCTGTCTGTTATAATTTCATGGTTATCAATCTTTAATTTAATAATGTTTTTATCAGTATGCTGCTGCAGGAGTATGTAAATGTCCCCTTGGGATTAATAAAGTATCTATCTATCTATAAAAATTGCGTGCTGAAATTTTGCTGCCTTGAATACAATGTTTTTCTTTTAACATGTGCTGATGTGGTACTGTATCATCAGCATTATGGACCATTTCCATATGTACTGTAGTTTTTACTCACATTTTGCTTTGCATACTTATAGTTACAGGAGTACAGTACCGACGATCATTCCATACTACTAATACTGTGAAAAAGCTAGTACCATTACGTTTTCAGAATTTTGGTACCAAATATTTTGTGACATCTCTAGTGCCACATTTGACAATGTGTATCAGAGTGAAAACCATTTTTGAAAATCTCTGAGACATGATTGTGTCAAAGCACAAATCTGCATCATTAAATGTTCTTAAGAGTACAGGGGTCTCCATAATCCTTAAATGGAGTAAGTTTGAAACAACGACTCTTCTTATTACTGACTGCCCAGCCAAACTGAGCAATTGTAGGTGAATAGCCTTGGCAACAGAGGTAATCAAGAACCTGATTGTCAATCTGGTTGAGCTTCAGCTAATCTGTGTGGAGATGGGCAAAACTTCCAGAAGAACAACCATAACTGCAGCACTGCATTAATCTGGAGTTTGACAGGTTGGCTAGATGACGTATGAAAGTCCACTTGGAGTTTGCAAAAAGACAGTTACACACCTATCAGACTAAAATAATCTGTGGTCTGAGTAAACCAAGACTGAAGGAAATCAGGTACCGCTCTTCACCTGTACAGTCCAATTTCAGTGGTGAAGAATGGTGGTGATAGTAACATCGGTCTATGGGGTTGTTTTCAGAGGGTGGAACCACTGGAAAGACCCAAAAACAGCTGTCCACTGGCAGGCTCCATCCAACTTGACAGAGCTTCAAAGGATCTGCAGAGAAAAATGTCATAAAATCCCCAAATTCATATTTGCACAGGTTGTTGCATCATTGCTTAGAAGACTCTAGGCCATAATTACTGCCAATGGCGCTTCAAAAAAAGTACTGAATAAAGGGTGTGAATGTTTGTGTCAATGTGATATTTCTATTTTTTATTTAATTTTCAAAATAATCCTATTTTGCTTTATCGTTCTTTGGTGTTGAGTGGTGTTTGATGAGGGGGAAAATTGATTTTAGGCAACAACATAAAATACATAAAAATGGAAGGAATCTAAATACTTTTTGAATGCACTGTATATACGTATAATTACAGTATCTGTGGTGAGCATTCACAATTCTTTTTCCTGGATTGTTTCTCCAAGTGTTTAATGCAGTCAATCAGCAGCATACCAGTAAATTCAGGTATATTCTATGGCTCACATTCACATCACTGCAGAGGAGTGTAGTATAGTGCAGTGCAGTTGTTTTTTTGTTTTTTTTTGTTTTAATGTTGCATGATGTATATTTTCTGTTTGTGGATGCATGCAAACGCATCCACAATCCCTAGAAAATGCACCCCTCTGTTTCTTGTCAGTGAGGCTGCACACATTCACACCACAGGCACAGATGAGAAATTTTTCCAGTATCATACCAGTCCCCAAAGTATCTTCAGGACTGCAGCTACCATGATTATTACTGTAATTGGTAAATTGGATATTGTGCACCAGAACACATTATATGGCTCAACAAAATGTCTACATGCGATTAAAAAAATTTCTAGTGATTTGACTTTATCTAGAGACTTACTGGTATAGTTAGGCACCAAATGAGTGGCTGCTACACATGGATAAAGCACATGCATTAATGTGTATCTCTGCCTAAGCATAGGTGTAAATCAGGCCTTGCCCTTATACATTTATTGCTACACTTTAAAATTCACCCTATGTTATGAAGGCCTCAGTTGTACGTTTCTGGGTTCTGTGTCTGGAGTCTACAATGTTATTTAGCTACGTAAGGATAGATTCTGTTCACATTTTATAAACTAACAATGAGAATATCATATTACAATACCATATTACTCTGACTAGTGCAGAAAATGCTGAAAAGCAACATTTTCTCTTCTGTTTTTTTTTTGGTTTTCTGTGGTGGCGATCTACGCCACCACCACCTAATCAAAGCACTGTGATTTCCTTACATTGATGGATTAAAGGCCAGAAGTCCACTTGACCATCATCATCAAATTCTTCCTTGAGAATCCTGAATACAATGAGGACTGATTGAGGTCATTTATGTTAGGTAGAATGCCTAGAGGGGGATTAGCAGTCTCGTGGCCTGGAACCCCTGCAGATTTTATTTTTTTCTCGAGCCGTCTGGAGTTTTTTTTTTTGTTTGTTTTCTCTGTCCTCCCTGGCCATTGGACCTTACTTTTATTCTATGTTAATTAGTGTTCCCTAATTTTTATTATTTATTTTGTCTTTTTTCTCTTTTTTCATCATGTAAAGCACTTTGAGCTACATTGTTTGTATGAAAATGTGGTATATAAATAAATGTTGTTATTTACAAATATATTAGTTTAGACTCCTTTCATTCTAGACATTTCCAAAGTTTAGAAAACACTATGAACGTCTGAAATTCAGGTGAGCTATTCATTAACAAATCGCAGTGTCACAACCTTATATTAAGCATATCAGACTCATTGTACTGATGTGACTGCTAGCTAAGGGCCCATGGGGACATGACATTGAAGTCGTTTATTTTTAGAAACTTTTATTCCTCATAACCAGTTTTCTAGTTTTGTATTGAAATCCCCTACCCTTTTTTCCTGACTGATCTACATTTTACTTTTTAATTTTTATTTATAGGTTAATTCATTTAAATTTTAATGTGTTTCATTATCCAATCAAATAGATCATGAACACTAATTCTATTTGCTTCATTAACATATTTTCTATAGCCTCATCCTGATGCGGACAGCTCTTTGGTAAGGACAGAGTCATCCAGGATCCTTAATTCTCCTTCCATTTTAACCAATGTGAGCCATCCAGATGGTAATTCTGCTGGATATTGCAAAGAAGAAGGAAAGGGAATTGATTCAGGGTCTTTTGTGGGTGAGCAAACACAATTATTTTGAAATTATATTGCTCATTTTTATGCATTCTTAAACAAGACAATAAATTGCTTGCTGATTATTTTCAACATCTGTTTATTTTCCAAGTCTATTTATTTATGATGGAACTTTTGGGCAGCTAGAGTCTGTCAGGGCAGCATTTACTGTATTACATAATGAATCTTTTATTCAAAACATAGAGAAATACTACCTTTTTAATGTAAATTATTTTTTGTATTGTTGATCCCTGTAGAAAAGGATTATTGTTTAGCTGTAACATTACCAAAATTTGCTGTCCATTAATTTTAAATAATTTTATCATATTTTAGCTCAATTGGTATGGCATAACTCATACTAGTATCCTAGGATTATGCATGCTAATTCTATTTTTTTGCAGTAGAGTGTTGTGTTATTTGTTTCTGCTTAGGAGGAGAGAGACATACATATTTAGGTTATTGGAATTCTTACAAGCACAATTAGCCTAATTTGCATAAAAAAATCAAGGAGTTGTTGGCGAGGGAAGGTGTAGGCAGTCATGAAATTACAGCTGTATTAAATGCATCACTGTGTCCGGTGTATTCCATAAAATTTGCAATCATATAATTATTTTATGTATTTTATTTCTATTATTAATTTCATTACTTCCTTTTCCTGTTTTTTTATTATTATACTATTTGTCTGTGAGAAAAGTATTTAAGGCTATGCCAGGAGAAACACTGCAAATTTTGTTCTTGGAGAGTTTCTAATGTGGCAGTGAGCTGAAACTCTTCATTGAGCAGTAATTGATTCAACATGTACTGCTCTCAGATCTGGCATAATTATAATACGCGCTGCCCTCCTTGAGAGGCTGCAAAAGAAAAAGAAAATAATCCGGGGCACGAGTGACAAACACTACTTTCCTACTACACCACTTTAAGTATCGGGACACACCAGTGAAAGCAAGGTCAAGTAAAAAATGATTATTGTAAGACAATACACATGCTCATTGTAACAAAAAACCTTATATACATAATATCGCGCTGCAGCCCCAAACACAAATCACGACACAAAACACTTGAAAATATACATTACTAATAGAGATTTGAGCAAAGGAAACAAAACAAAAAAACAATGGATTTATAGTCCTTTAAATCTTTTCTGTACGTTATCATTGAGCTCAGTCTGCAGTGGGGAATGAGGTGCCGACCAATACCTCCTATTCCGGGAAACATACAGATTAACTGTTCCTTGTGCATGGATCGTCGGGTCCTCTCCCGAATAACTTTCACCCGACAGTAAAAATAATTTGTCTGGAAATTAACCCAGGTTCATCTGACATTATCCATGAGGAGTCAATCCTTTCCCTCTTGCCTTTTTCTGTGATGGTGTTCCCCTCTCTCCTGGCTCTGTGCTTTTTTTTTTCCCGCCATCCATTTACATACTGTTAGCTCCTCCCACACAGTCTGTTGGCCCTCCAAGCCAGGTGCTCCCCTCCCCCTGTACAATGGGCCAGCCTTATAAATTAAGGCATTCCATAAAAAACAGGAATGGGAAGAGGTGCAAACTTACAGGGACACACACATATTCCAGACAACTGTTACAAACATACTAAAACAGTATTATCTAAGTTATAAAGTGTTTTTACTCCCTGCCATTTGAGACTCCATATCCACTAAACTCTGAACACGTTGGAGCACCATAGCTATTGACCTGTTCAATCCTGGTAGTTCTGAAATAGAGTCCTCCGCAACCTTCCACTCTCCAAACTTCTGCACTTTCCAATAACACCCTGAGAACTTAATGACCAAGGCACAGAAAGCACCTCAATTGTGTTCATCTCTTTTACTCATCAACTTTTATTAGGGATCTTTTAGCAGAGGCTGATAGAGGATTTGTATACTGAAAGATTCTTTAATATGAGCTAGATAAAAAATATTTGCATCATCGTTGAGAGGAGTCTCTAACGGCAACCTTGACAATATTTATTTACTGTAGCTATCTTCTCAAATCATGAAGTGAACTATCGTAAACAATTCTTTATTACAAGTTAAGTATAAATATCAGTGTTCTGATTGATTTTTGTTGGTGTTAATGTTGTTTTGTCATTGTGTTATTGAATCTGGATCTGTAATGAGAGAGCCTTTCCAAAATGTTATTCCTGGCCCCAAAATTGGTCCATCTTTTAAGCTAACTCTCCCTTCTAGACACACAAAGGTAGCACAAGAGTTTGGCCCTGCATTTCCATGAGTAAAAAAGAAAGCTGCATACACATTCCCAGTGTGGGAGTTGTAGTACCTTCAGAGGGCAGCTGCAAAGCATAAGAGTAACCAGAGAGAAAAGATGTGATCTTCATCCACACTAGTGGATGGCTATAAACCTATTAAGGACCAAGAATGCTTGAGTCTGTTTTAAGAAAAAAACATTGATCATAATACAGTTTTTCAGGAGAATGAAGCCTCTCATCCCTGATAGAGGGCCACAGAATTTTAAATGGTTCTACCCCATTGATTTTGAAATTATTTCTAACCATGAGTATAGGAAAATGGAGGTGTTTCCTGAAGTTTACTGTGATTTCCACAGTTTCCAGTTTACAATCAAATAAATTTGACTGGTAAATCGTGAGCTTTGTCTTCCGACTCTACTTCTTCTTCACCAATATGAATTGTTATAGTGTCAGCTCTTGGCACACATCTGTCTTTTAATCTTAACATCCATTTTCCCATTACTCACGAACAAGACCCCCACACAATTTCTCAAGGAGCTTGGTCATAAGCCTTCTCTAAGTACACAAAACACATGTAGACTAATTGAGCATACTCCTGTGCCCACTCAAGGATCCTTATGAGTGTAAAAAGCTGGTCTACTATTCCACAGCCTGGATAGAATCCACGTTGCTTCTCCTGGATGTGATGTTCCATGACTGCATGAAATCTCCTTTCCATATCCCTGGTATAAGCTTTTTCAGGGATGCTGAGGAGTGTGGTCCCTGATAGGTTGTTTTTTTTTTTTTTTTTTTTTTTTTTTTTTTTTTTTTTTTTTTTTTTATATAAAGAATAGGGACCACCACCCTGGTCTGCCACTCCGGGGCCACTACTCCCAACAACTACGCAATATAGAAAAAACATGTCGGCAATTACAACACAACAGTGTTCAGATCCTTCAGCATTTCTGGGCAAATCTCATCCACCCCTGGGGGCTTGCCTCTGTGGATTTACTTAACTACCTCAGTGTCCTCCCTCATGAAAATGAGCATTGAATCCCCCATTAGGTACTAGCTCTGCATCATCCATGGAGGGTTATGTCCACCACGTTCAGGGGCTACTCAAAGTGTTCCTTCCACCACCAGACTACTTTCTCAGACCGGGTCATCATTTGGCCACCCTTGCTGAGAACAGCCTGAGTGAAGCTCTGCCTTCCACTTCTGAGTCACCCGATGTTTTGCCAGAATCTTTTTGAGCCAGATCGATAGTTGCTTTCCATGGTCTTTCTGAAATCCTACTAGCCCAGGTTTTTGCTTTCCTGGTCGTCAAGGCCCACAGTCCTTTTGGCCTGCTGCTACCCTTCTGCTGTTTTGGTAGTCTGCTATGTCAACTATACATGGAAGGCATCCTTCTTCAGCCTAATGTCATCCCTCACCTCTGATGTTCACCATTGGATCCTTGGGTTGCCACACTGAGAGGCATTTATGGCCGTCAGACTGCAGCTGTTTGCAGCACTTCCTTAATTGAGGCTTTGAACATGGTCCATTTGGACTATATGTCCCCAGTCACCCAGTGATGTGGGAAAAGCTCTTTTGGAGGTGGGAGTTTAAAACCTTCTGGACCAGGGGCCTTTCCCAGGTGTTCCCACTCCACCCTCACTACTCGCTTGGGTTTTGCAGTTCTGCCAAGGCCCCTCACCCAACTCACCACCAGGTGGTGATCCGCTGACAGCTCTACCCCTCTCCTCACCTAAGTGTCCAGAACATACAGCTACAAATCTGATGATGTGATTATAAAATCTATCATAGATCTTTGACCAAAGGTGACCTGGTACCAAGTACACTTATGAGCAGCCATATGTTCAAACATGATGTTACTTATGGACAAACCATGCCCAGTTCAACAACAAAACACCACTCCAGTTTAGATCTAGAAAGTTGTTTCTCATAATCTTGCCTTCTCACATGTCTCCATCATTACACACGTGGATGTTGAAGTCGCCCAGCAGAACTATGGAGTCCCCAGCTGAGACTCTTTTCAGGATTCCCCCTAGGCACTCCTAGAAAGTCTGGTACTCCAAGCTACCATTTGGTGCATAAGCACATACAGTAGCCAGAGTTCTCCCCTCTGTGACCTTCACTCACACAGAAGCTGCAGACCTTTCATTCTTCGGGACAATCTCCAAAATGGCATCAACCAGACAGGGACTCAATAAGAAGCCCACTTCCTACCGATGCCTTTCCCCTGAGCAACTGCAGAGTAAAGGAGAATCCTAACTCTTTCCAGAGGTTTGGCTCCAGAACTCAGCAAGTGGGTGGGCATTAGCCCAACTATATCTAGTTGGTAACACTTCACCTTACCCACCAACTTCGACTCCTTTTCCTAAAGAGAGGTGACATTCCACATCCCAAAACTTACTTTGTGTGTCTGGGTTCCAGTCCTCCAAGACTTCTGCCTTTGTCTACTGCCCAAATCACATCACACTTGGCTCCTGTTCCTCTTGCAAGTGCTAGGCCCACTGGAGGGCAGTCCTGCGTCACGAGTTCAGGTGCTCACGTGCAGGCACTAAGGCCTGGCTCCAGTCAGTGGCCCCAGTAACCAGGCAGGGTATTCTTTTTTATATTTGTGACTACATAATTAGGGGCTGTGAATGTCTTTGTCAGACCCCCTCACCTGGGACCAATTTGCCTTGAAAGACCCTACCAGGAGCTTCTGCTCTGGGAAACGAATCCCAGGATCACACATGCCTCTCTGCCGCAATTAGGTGGCACTTCCAGGAGATCAATTTTATTATGTAACCTTATTAAAATGATTGTGAACTGTTAACTGCAAAAAACACAACCCCTAGGCCACCTTTCAGTGTTTATTTTATATACCATCATTAAATGTATCCACCACTAGTCTTTGCAAAGCAGAAAAAGTTACACTCGTAAATTAGATGGAAATTTACATTGCATAAAGATATATTTTTGTGAATAAATTATTGGGTTAAGCAAATAAATATGAGAAATGTGCAATTGCAACTAATTTTGAAGAAACAATAATTAAATAAAAATACCCCCACCCTAACTGATGATAAACACACTTTCAGTTGTGGCATTTTTGAACCTTAATTAACTAATTGAATAGGCTAACATCAAAATCTTGTACACTGTTGAACCCAACCTTATGAAACCTTTATTTAATTGATGACAGGTGCATATATGGAGATTAAGACACTCGAACTTCATAAATATCAATTTATTGATACTTATCAAATCTGAAAGTTTGAAGCGATAACCAATATTCATTTTCCATATTATCAATTCATTTGTATCAGATACACTTTTCTGCTTGCTCATTCCTTTGACAGTGAATGCAGACCCACAGACTACCATACACACACACACACACTATTATGCTGTATTCATTCACTGTACTGCTGTTCAAAATTAACTTTTAACTTTTAATGTAGAAAAAAGAAAATCAGATAGGGGTGTCAAATTAGCCAAAAATTAAGATTCACATTTTCATAATAATAAATATATATTGAAATAGTCTTGAAATTCTCTTAAATACTGTTCTATATATTCATCTGAACAACATGCTTTTTCATATGCCTACTTAGTGTGACCTGTTTATGGCTAGTGAACAGTTCCTTAAAAGAAGCCGGTGAAAGCTGCAGCATACAAGCAAGTGTTAAAATAAAAACCATTTCTTAAAAAAAATGGTATTCTCTGAGCACATAGACTAATATAACAAGAAAAAGTAGAACAGGATGTTATGAAGATCGCTGTGTCCCATGGAATTCAGTACATCTTTTAAATTAGGGCAGGCATGTTATGGTGTGATTCCTAATTCTCTTTGTGCTTGTGTA
This sequence comes from Polypterus bichir lapradei, assembly GCA_026402145.1. Lineage (NCBI taxonomy): Eukaryota > Metazoa > Chordata > Cladistia > Polypteriformes > Polypteridae > Polypterus > Polypterus bichir. The sequence goes on from JANRMT010062842.1 coordinate 30,768,563, forward strand.
CTTTTCATGACCACTTCTCCTTTTAATTTAATGCATGCTATGTGCCAAATGCAGTTATGTTGGCAAAGTGAACATACAACTGCATTTTGCGCAAGCAGTCTGCATTTTGTGTTTACAAGTGTATTATGCATTATTTTTGTTTTAGTGGGGTGCTCTTTCTTTGGAAGCTGATGCTAATAAGTGCCCAATTACACCTACTGTAAATATTTTCCTAGTGTTTTAATGCTAGACCAAACTGCTTGAAAATGTATTTGCCATTATTGTCAGACATGAAAGCCTTTTAGCAGCAAGCAGTTTAGAAAACATGTGCATGCAGCAGTTTTCATGCATTGTCAGCCAAACGCTTGTTCCTTATGATAATGCTCATAAAACCAGAATCAGAATCAAAATTCACTTTATTGGCCAGGTATACTAATATATACAAGGAATTTGTCTTGATAGTATTGGTGCAACATACAAGGAGAACATAGAATAACAAAAGATAAATGTAAAAAGATAAAATATAAAATGATAAAATATGATGCAGCATACAAGAGCAATACAAAACGATAAAGAGGTAGTAGGATTAAAATGTCTGGGACGTCTGGTATGCCAGGTATAGATACTAAGTAGAAGCTTAGATCCGATTAGTCAGAATAACTGCACATGGGAAATTTATTTAAGTGACATGTTCTTTTAGCTTTCACTGCACAAAAACATTTGCTGGAGGGAAGTCATTTGAACAAGTGATACCCTGGTTGAGTCAGATCAGCAATGATCTTTGTGACCCTCTTCCTTACCCTGGACCCCTACAGGACTTCAGTGTGTGGTAAGTTACAGACTTTGATGGTGCATTGCAAATTGGCCTTAGCCTGAACAGAGGCAACACCAAACCAGACAGTTGATAGATGACAACAGAATGGACTTGATGACGGGTGTGCAGACATGGACTAATATTGTTTGAGAGAGAGATTGAATTTCCTCAGCTGATGCAAAACAAACAATTCTCTGATGGGCTTTCTTAATAATGCATGTGATGTTATTGCCCCACTTTTGGTTTTATGACAGTATGGTGCCCAGAAACTTAAATGATTATGTGATCCCAATGCCAGAGTCATTTATAGCAAGTGAAATGTGAGTAAGTGACTGTTTCCTAAAATCTATGATCATCTCCCGAGTTTTTGAATGTTAAGGTCCAAATTACTATGGCTATACCACAACATCAGATTGCCCACCTCTTGTCTGTATATGGACTCATTGTTTGAAATGAGGCCTCTTAGTGTTGTGTCATCTTCAAATTTAAGAAGTTTGACAGATGAATTGTTAGAGGTACAATCATTTGTATAAAGTGAGAAGAGTAGTGGGGCAAGGACACATCGTTGTGGTGCACCAGTACTATGGGTTAATGGGTCAGATGTGTGCGACCAACCACACATACTGTTTTCTATCTGTAAGAAAGTCTGTGATCCAATGGCAAATTGAACTAGGTAGTTTGAACTGGGTGAGTTTCTTATTTAGGAACTCCAGGATGATTTCTGTATATTGAAAGCAGAGCTGAAGTCCACAAACAAGATCATCACATATGCCCTTGGCTTATCAAGGTGTTGGTAAATAAAGCTCAGATATAAATTCACTGCATCATTCACAAACTGGCTGGCTTTATATGCAAACTGAAATGGGTTCAGCAAGTCTTTTATAGCATTTTTGAGGTAATTCAGAATTAAGGCGTTCAAAGGTCTTCATTACCACAGAGGTTAAAGCTATTGGTCTACAGTCATTTAGGCCTGTAATCTTTGCTTTTTTTGCTACTTGAATGATGGTGGAGGTCTTGAAATTGGCACTAGTAATGCACAGACACAGATTTTTTAAAAATGTCTGAAAATACTGTAGACCTCTGGTCTGCACAGTGCTGGAGTGTGGAACGGGAAATAAGGTCCAGGCCTGCGGCTTTTTTTTATATTTTGCTTTTTGAATAAGCTGCAGACATCTTTTGCAGTGATGACGGGCGGGTGGAAGTCAAGAAGAAGAGGAGTGCAGAGTAGTAACAGTAAGGCCACCAGGTAGATTTTGGTCGCATTGCCCTTCAAAGAGACTGTAAAACTGATTTAACTTACTAGCCAGACTGGAATCAACAGAACTGTTTGATGTTCTTCACGATTGCCAGATCTGAAAGCACTCTCTTTCTCCTGGGATAGTTGTCTGAGCTTTGAGGTGATCCAAGGCTTATCATTGCTAAACTTCACAAATGTTTTTGTTAGAATGCAAACATCTTCAAAAAATTAATATATGAGGTTACAACATGTTGTTGTATGTTGGAGGTGGCAGTTTTGAAGGCACTCTAGACTGGACAGGAAAAGCAGTCCTGAAAGCTCCTCTGTTGCCCTGCTGGTCCCCTTTCTAACCGTTCTTTTTACCGACTTATAGTTTTCAGCTTTTGTTTGTAAGCAGTAATAAGGTGAATTATAAGGAGTGAAGCAGCACCTTGAAAGAAGAAAAAAGCAAGTGCTTTAGTTTTCTAGTGTCAGCTATTAAGGTCAAGTGGACACATACCCTGCAACCAAGAAACAAAAGTTCAATAAAAGTTATAGATCTATACTGTATTTAGTTTTAGTCAGGTTAAAGTTTAGTACAGATATTTTAACATATAAGCAGAATGGTAGTGCAGAGCTGGCATTTGTTCCTTGTAGCACCAACTGTATGGGTTTGCATGTTCTGCACATGCATTTGTAGATTGATTGGTATTAGTGAGTGTGCTTAACTTTGTACTCATGCCTGTTGTAACACTAAACACTGTCAGTAATACTTTTTAATTATTAACAATTTAAAAATGTTTAGTCCTTTGTGCAGTAAATAATACTGACCACTGTACCAGCAGGACACACTATTTCAAAATAAGTTCACCAAACTGAGTAAGTTATAAAAGTGTGGTACATATTAGTAAATTGAGGTACTTCAAAAATCTTGATGACAGTTTTGAGAAATTGGAGGAATATGCCTGATTTGGCTGTGGACTAAATAGCCTGTTCTCATTAAAATTGTTCTCATATGTTCAAATAAATATATTCAAATTCTATAAAAGAATATGTTGCTAATGTGGTGAAAATGTAATAGAAGGGAATTTGGTATGCATGTACCATAATGTGTATGTAATTTATTACAACAGAACAGATGAAAAGGTTTTGCTTAATATGTCTTTTAACCATGTCATTTATCTTACATATCAATCTTTTCACATATCAACAGCACTAAATATTTAAGACAATTAAGATTTTCATTTAATGGTTCATGTTATAGTTATTACTAAATTTTTTAATACATTTGTTAATATTTCATCAATCTTTTGGTCTCCTATCCAAGACGTTTGTAACTTGTTATTTTTCCATTTAAGACCTTTCCTTTAGTAGAGGCTTTTTATGATCTGTTGTGTTTCACACCATTGTACAGAAAATATATATGAAATTTTTGAAGGGATAAATTGGAGCATGAGATCACTTACTCATTCATAAAAGAACACAGCAGTCCAAAGTAAATCAGTGCACAGTAGGGCTAAATTGTCAGCTTTTTTTTTTTTTTTACATAGTAAACTATTTCTGATTGAGGCAGCAAGATTTGTAATGTGTGGCAAAGGAGTGTTAAACAGCTGGACAGCATCCTTTAAATATGCAATGCTTAATGCATGCCAAATGTTCTGTAATCCATAAACATTACATTGTTAATATAACATTTGTATATAGAAACAGAATAGAAAAAGAAAACACATATACAGTGTATGTTGTTTTCTGTTTTTTTACAGTGTTATGCAAAGTGTTTAGACCCAGTAAAACTTTTCATATCTTGCTGAATTTGAGATATATTTGGCAAACTACTACATTTTCTTTAAAATGTATATTTAGAACATTTGTGCACAATGAAGATTAAATAATGATGTATATTTGCAGCATTTAAAAACCTTTGAATTTTTGCTCTAAAGATCTGTCTCCATGTAAAAAGTACAAGTGCAGAGTGTTCATTAATTTTGGATGCGCACGCATCAATAGCATACAGGCGTAAAACGTTACGTTAATGACAGACTTAAGGTAACAAAATAAAATATATAGTTTAGATCGCTGGAAAGTTCGACATTGTAGTATATTTCCTGAAGCAGTGAAGATTTTTAAAAATATCGTTAATGTGAGGAAGTCCAAAGGATGGATTCTAATTAGTTGCGAATGGTAGATTAATAACTAAACCGAGATTTACATTTTTATCAAAGTATTCTAAAGCACATACAAATAGTTTTACATTTGAAATGTTACAACATGCAGTATAACTTGTCCGCATGCAAAACAATATATTAATAAGCTTTTTAGTTTAATTGACGCACGCACTTTTAATTAGTCTTAAATCGCGTCAGACATGAAATGGAAGGGCTGTGGCCGCCATTATTTTTTTTATAAAAATCGGAGAATGTCAACTTCGCACATAATGCTTGACGAGTTTTTGTTTTTAAATTGTAATACTTTTAGAATGCCATTAATAAATACATTTTTGACAAACTTTTTTGGTTCACATAAATGCAGCTGGTGCTTTCCCCACTCCATACTACACAGCGCTGTAAGATCGGTCTTTACTCGAAGACAATTAAAATAACATTGCCGCGAACGACCAAAATAAACCAAGAAAGTCCAAGTCCAAGAAAGTTATTCGCAGTTCTGGCAACAAAATATCCAACAGTTACTCGTGGTTTTATGAATGAAAATCTACAGGGTATGCCGGAGATTACAAACATATGCAAGGACAAAAAAAAAGTCAAAGAGGAGAGGAGGCGGAGGCTGGTGTAGATTTAACTCTGCACTGAACACTGAGTTTTGGGTGAAACTTAATCGGCTCCCGTGAAGCGCTGCGCACGAGATTGACATGCAAAGTGGAACGTGAGCAGCCGCACGGACAGCGCAGGCGAGATTAAGGCTCCGGCTGAGATCAGTGTGTGCACACGGAAATACTCGATCTGCCTCGCTATTTAAATGAATGCAAATCCCGTCCCCCCTTTTTAAGTGTGTGGTAATGTGCAAATTCAGGCACTCCTTTCCCCCTTTAATACCACTTGTGTTTTTGCGTCATTATTCTTTAATTTTGTCGCCTCCCCCGCCTTCTTACTATAAGGAAGCTTTCGCCGTCGTCTCCAGTGCAACACGAAGCACGTTCCTTCTAGTTTAAATGTGTAGATGTTTACCTCACGCTGAGTATAAATGAAGTTCCCCTTCTTATTGTCAGGGAACTCTTCTCATGTTGCATATATTAAAAAATACAAAAACATAACAGTGGCTCCCTCATCTACAAGTTTATAGTCTAGATATTTAAGTAGGTCAGGCTGGGTTTAAGCAGCTTTCCTTGAAACTGCGTCAGTTTAAGCTGAAAGGAATTTCAATAAAACCCTCCCTGGTAGGCGTGGGCCTAAATGAGGCTGGCCTAGTTAAGCCTGATTTTTTTTTTTTTGTTCTGTGTTGCATGTGTTTCAGAAGGTAGAAGTAAGGTTGTGTGTGTTTATGTGTTTGTTTTTTCACTGTTAGCAACACAAAGAAAGGGTTTATAAGCAAATAAAATAGCAAAAAGAAAACTTGCACATAAAAACAGCATGAGCAAGGATGGCTGCTGTGTTTATGCCAACAAACATGGTGGGGAAAGCCAGATCCTCCAATTTCACTTTGTCTGAGAAGCTAGATTTGTTGAAACTGGTGAAACCTCATATCAGGATTCTGGAGGAGCACACCAACAAGCATGCAGTAATTGTGGACAAAAACAAGTGCTGGGACAGCATTGCAGAGCAGTATAATGCTCTGGGGGGTGATCGGCCACCTCGTACTGCACAAGGCCTGCGCACACTCTACAAAAGGCTAAAGGAAAGTGCCAAGCAAGAGATGGTGCAGCGAAAGCATGCCCAGCCAGAGTACAGGGGTAGTATATCTGAACCCACCAAGAGAGTAATGGAGATGATCCCACACCTGTTCAGACCCCTGCAAGACAAGGATCACAATGTTTTACAAAGGTAAGAGTTAAATGTCTATGTGCACTGCATGTAACTGCTTTCTGTTTTCTTCAGTATATTTTCAAACATTATTATATTTGACATGTATTGCTTTCAAATCTGTAAACAATTATTTTGTTGTAGTTAATTTCAACATAGTTTACACAGTGTTATACATTTCTAAGCATCTTTATCAAAGTTCATAGAGTGGTGGGGCTTTATTTATTTATTTTCTGAGTAGATGACAGAATGACTCAAGATCAGCATGGCTCAGTACTAACCTATACATGTAGTCTTAAAGCTGTATAACAAGACTTGAGATGAGCATAATGCTATGCTTGTTCTCAAAATTGTTACTATATCTTAGATTATTTATTTATTCATAATAATTTAGCACTAAACAAGTATTTAACCTCAGTACTGAATGTAGTTTAATTTTGGGAAAATATTCATTTGTTCAGTATAATTTAGTACTGTTGCAAGTATTTAAATTCTGAGTTGAACTGCAGTTTAATTTTAGCAAAGACTTTCAGTTGTCAATCTCAAAGGCACTGATATATCTACATAATATTTCAATATATCAGTCTCCCTTCATCCCATCTAAAAATAAATACTCTTTTCAGTTGACCTCTTTTCAGAAACCATTATTCTTTATATGATTTCTTATTCAAGCTGATCTGTTCCTCATATAAAGCAGCCTTAAATACCCTGAATTGTCTTCAGACTTAAAAGTGGCCACCAAAACAATACTGTTCTTCTGGCTACCCAGCATCAAAAATTCACAGCAGTCTAATAAATTAATTTGTCATGGTGCCTTTAGCTCCCCTATATACAAACAGTCCCCTTACACCCAAGCCAGCAGCGGCATATGGATTGCTACAGTAAATAGGTGATCATGATTACTGGGTGGCTAATTTCAGGGGTAGGAGAAACTATGGAAAAAGTTGGGTATACTTGTTTAACTTGTTATCCTTTATGCTAACTTCATATCTATAGTAACTGTAGAAAACTAAGCTTTGCTTGTTGTCATTTTACTATATAAGGTTAAAAATCTTAAATTATTTCCCTAGTGAAATAAAAAAAAAAGCCACATGTTTGTAAATCTGTTCCGTTATTGTAATATGAGGTTCATATTCACTAGCAATGTATTAATAAAATATGTGCAGTATTTACTGTAGCGAATTTAATGCTATTCAAAAAGATCACAGTTCAGCAGTAACCTTCATTCAGCATGTCCAAATTTACCCATATTTGGGGAGTATGTAATTGAAGGTTTTTTGAAAAGATGTATTTAAGATTGGCTGACACTTCATTATGTATATTTATCATTAATGGCAACAATCCACTATACATCTTAAATATTGTAAAAATAAGGCAAAAGAATAGCAAAATATGTCCTCAAATTATATGCTTTTCTAACTTTGCTATCAATGTGTTATTTTTGAAACCATATGCATTCTTGTAGTGTTTCCTGTACAATATCACATATTTGAAAACCTGAGTTGTTTAATACGAGATGCATAGTGATATACTGAAGGCTTTGCATGGTGCTTCATGTGAGCATTGCTCTGAAAATTTACATTTTTACAAGGGTGTGATGTTTTGAATTAACTGTGTAATTTAACTGTAACTTATATTTACTTGCGTTAGCATATTTAAACATCCATCCATCCATTATCCAACCCGCTATAAAAAATACACTCTAATTTTTAAATTTACGCTGTCAATCCATTTTATTAACCCTTATTCTCTACTACTGCAGGGCCTGAATCCTGCCCTGACAATATTATGCACTAGAAGTAATCAAACATGAAAGCAAAGATCAGTCCATCATGCAATTTACTTATGCACTCGCTCATGCACTCCTACTGGGCCTTTGTAGAAGCTAGTTATCTAATGTGAATCTAATTTGAGACTTTGGAATAAATAGTCATATACATGGAAATAAGGCCCCACAAATACCAGATGATCATGGAAACCAATGTCTCTCTGCACCTGTGTTTAAACTCAGACTTTTAGTTTCAGTTCTGCATCTTCACCAGGAGATGAATCCACAGTTACTAACGAAAAAGCATATGTTAAAATGGTCTTTTACTTCATTACACTGTGCTTAGTTTACTCTCAGAAGAATGCTTGTACTGAGCAATTTGTACTGAAATTTACAGTATATCACTGATTACAGTTTACTTATTTTTTTTGTGATCCCATAGTAATATGCTGTTTACATTCAAACTTTTACCTCAAATTACCGATACTGGAGAAGATCACAGTGTTTCTGTTTCATAGTAATTTGTTTTCCCATTCTTTAGAATAAACATATATATGTATTTATTTTTTCCCAGAACAATCTACCAAAATGATTCTGCAGTTGAGCCACCAGGAAATAGCTCTTCCTTACCAGCTGTTTCAGATTTCCAATCTGCCTCAGTCACTGTGAAGTTGGATCAAGAAATAGATGTTAAGCCTCCCCCAGAACTAGCCATCCTTTCAACTAGGATTGAGGACAATCATGATGATTATGACGAAATAGAATCTGTGCAAGGCTTTGAGGGATCCATCTCCCCCTGCCCATCATCCGTGAATATAGCAGTGACTATGTCCCCTTCTCCTATTCCTATGCGAAGAGATATCTACTCTAGACCAGAAAGCATGAGACATTTGCCTGGCATAGAACAAGAAACATTGCAGCTGTCCAAGGAAGAACATGAACTCATAATGGAAAATCAAAGGAAATTAGGCTTATATATTGAGGAGAAACGAGAAGGACTGAAAAGAAAACAGCAACTGGAAGAGGAATTGCTGAGGGCAAAAATTAAAGTGGAGAAGTTAAAGGCAGCAAGACTCAGACATGGCCTTCCAATACCACATATGTGACTTTTTTTTCTCTGTCTATACTGGAATATATTATAGCCTCATCTCCGAAACATTCATGTAAATGTTGAGCTAAATGCATTTTTATATTGAACCAATCTTTAAAGACTAGCATAATAAAAATTTTATGGACTTAATTATTTTATCTGCATTGCTCTTTCTTTAATGGAGACATAGGTTCTAGAACATTCAAACTGCACATACAAAGTCTTAACAATGCTTTAAAAACCAAGTGCCACTTAATTTATAATGAATCAATAGCTAATATTATGTATTTTGTAGTAAAGTAGCAATGCATAAAACACCCAAATTATGTAACTTAAGTTAATGTTTTATACAGCTTTTACAATAATTAATTTCATAAGTGTATTTATGATGTTGCCTTCACGCTAGTTTAAAAATAAAGGCACAAAAGTGTCAAAGCCATGCTTTCCTAATCTATAATATTTATTTTTTTGATTTTGTGGTTTTAGAAATTCAAGCCAAACTAACAATCATCTGGCTTTCGCTATGTTCTGAAATAGAGAAATCTACCCTCTGATCCACACACAACAGGTTTTACTTTGTCATTTTTGTTCAACAACTTAAATTTTTGTCTCTTATTATTTGGTTCTTACATTATGTATTGTTGTATAAGTGAAACTCTTCTGTGTCAGATAGTTTTTACAGTTTTCCAAAAGCACTCCTAATATACCCAATCAAGCAGAATGATGTTTAACAATTGAAATTCCTTTTTTTAATTGTTTATTTTCCTTAATGTATTTGTTTATATTTACACAGTACGGTACATTGTAGGTTTGTAAAATACTGTTATACTTTATTTGTAATTTTTTGTGTATGCATTCTTAGTCTGCCCTCATTAAAAATAATTGGATTGAATTTTTTTAAATGACTTTTTCATTTACCCTGCAATGGTTATTTAAATGATTAATGGTAAAACTTTAACTCGGTCAACTGGAGTTTCTGTGCTCTTGTCTGACACTCAGCAATTTACACCATTCATTTACAGCGTAAATTATGGTACCTAGTATTGATGAGAATCTTATGCATATTAGTAGACATCATGTGAGAATGAGGTGGATACATTAAAGTGAATCAAGGTGCAGTCTATGTGATTTTAATCTTTTTTCCTCATTTTATTACATTTCAGACAAAAAATAAACTTATAAAAAATAAGACTAATAACAAGGTTAGTTTAAATTAAAGTAATTAAATAGTGCTCTTCATAATTAGTTTTAAAGGTGAACTATAGCAGATAATAATTCACACAGTGAGACAGCTTGTTTTTTTTCCTCTTAACTGTATTCACTGCAATAGTTACTTTATTGATACTAGCACATCACAGAATTATCAGAAGGTTGAGACCAGAGATATTCAATAAAGTGTGAGACTAGTGTATAAGTATAGCAAGGAATATTTGAAATTTGGTAATATTTGTGATAACTCTGAAATGGATAAGCGTGTATTGAAGCCTTTCGGATGCAGCAACTGACAAATAAAAGCATTTAATTAAAATTTAAGGAAGAATTTTCAATTAAAATGACGCCAACCCAATTTGATGAAGGTGTGCTGTCTTTGCTATTTTTCTTGGTTCGTAGAGATGCCAGGTGTTATTCTTCTGTTAAAGGTATATTATATATGGAAGATAAAAGTAGACCCAACCCAGATGAGGCGTAAAGGATGCCATTTCCAGCCATCTTTATAGCTAGGGGCATGTTGAGAGTGAAAATGGGAAGTGAGTAATGGCTAAGTCTCAGTTGGCAGAAGTGTAAAGGGTCAAGGTGAAACATGAGAGAAGATATTTGGGTAGGTGGACAAGTAAGTGAGGTATCACACCTGGCAAACAGGCAATCAAGAACTACATAGTTTTAGTGGCTGTAACGTTTCATTTCTATTTTGTCTATTATTATTTTGTATCCTTCCTGTGTTCTATCTTGTATTTTTGTTTACCTTTTGCATCCTTATTAATTATTATGTGTGCAAAAGGCTGTTATGAAGATCCCCTGCTATCTCAACATGCTATATATAATTCAGAGTTGTATTCATAACACTATTTGTGGTCAAAGCTGTGACATCTGGACAAAATTCTGTACATATTCAGTATTCAGTGGTGTTAAATAATTTGCATTTAATTCATAACTGTGTATAGTCATTTATATTGTATTGTGAAGTTTATGCTGTACAGGGTATTTTATGTATTTACTATACATTTATAAAATTTTACCTTCAGTAGTCAAAATTGTTTCTGTAAAGCAAAGTACATACGTATAGCTGAATGGAATTTTTTTTGCAATGTAAACTTTAGTAATTGTTGTACACTGTATGTAGGATGCAGGATAAATAGAGCTGATGGAGACAGCTGGATGACTGAGTTGTTTTTTTTTTTTTGAGGTTTTATTTGTTTGTTTTGTGTGTGTTTTTGATTAGCTATTTTTAAAGCTTAAAGTGTTTGTGGCTGCATATTTATATTACTTTCAAAAAAGTAATATCAAAAAAGTGACTTTAGAACATGCTTATCTCTATATATAATCTTCATTTGGATCTTGATCTTTGTTTGTCCGCGAATGAATTAGAAGAAGAAGCACTAGATGGCAGTAGAGAGAGAGCTAAAACATAGGCATTGCATTAAGAATCTCCTCCAGGCTTATACTACTGAAGACTGTAGTACTCCAGTCACACCTCAAAACATAGACATTCAAACTAAACAAATTGTTGTGCTTTAAATTAACTAAAGAGATCTTCATTTAGATCTTGATCTTCGTTTGTCCGCGAATTCCACGCATGCGTAGACCACTTTCCAGTTTAGTACGTTGTTGTTACTCACGGATGTCAACAATGTGCCGGAATAACGAAAGGGGTGGTGGACAGTGTTACACTGGTTAGAGAATGAGATTGCCGATGATAAAAGGTACGTGCCTACGTAACATATGAATGAAAGAAAAACAGTGGGTAAAATGAATGACAACGTAACCGCACGTTTCGTAAATTATTATTGTTACGTTGTAGCTGGCGAGTGCTGCGCGTCTCACAGTTGTACCGTGGCTTGCTCACATGTCAGTGAAAATATCCCTATCTATGCTTTAAAGAGCCTGGATACCTATATGTCCCCCTTTTATAACCATTGCTCCGTGTATATTGCCTTACTCTTTGGATTGCCACAAAGCAACCTGCAAGATTGGAGAAAGGTTGAGAAGACATCGTGAGAGGAAACGATAGCGTCGTGAAAACGAGACGGACTGTGAACGGACAGAAGCAGAAATGCTCCCACACCACCACATAATTACTATTCGGACAGTGATTCCGAGTAGGCCGTTCCTATCGAATCAATGTCCAAGGGTTTTCTTTTGTAATTTTGTTTCCCTTGTAAAAAATCATAATGCTGTGCAACGAAGAGCCCAGTTCACGACTAGCAGCCGCGTTTAAACAGGGAGCCCTTCGCAGACAACTTTAACACGCGCAACGTAGTTGGGCTAGTATAATATAAATCAAGACTTGTATCAATGGGTGGCACAGTGGCATAGTTGTAGCACTGCTGCCACATGCCCCAGGTCCTCCCAGCATGGAGTTTGCATATTCTCCCTATGTTTGTGTGGGTTTCCTCCCACAGTCCATAGACATGCAAGTTAGGTGGATTGGAGATACTAAGTTGACCCTCGTGTGTGTGTGTGTGTGTGTTTGGCCTGGTGTTCTGTCCAAGGTTTGCTTCTGTTGTGTTTTATGGTTGCTGGGATTGGCTTCAGCACCACCTGCGACCCAGTTCAGGACAAAGTAGTTTACAAAATGACTGACTTGCATCAATCTTGTTTTCATTCTTCAGATGATGAACTCAAAATTACAAAAAATCCAGAGATTACTGGCAAATTCCTAATTAAGAATACATTTAGTAGCCCCACAATACAAAGTAACATTCTCGAAAGGCACAAAAAGGAGGCATCTGTCCCCAAGTTCTTCAGAGTTGTATGGTGTAAAGCGTCAAGGAAAAAGCATAAGAAATGGGAAGGAGATGGAGTTTTAATAACCAAAGGAAGGTCTGCTATTTTGAAGGATTTAGAAGGCAAGGACATTGGAAGAGGTTAGTCTTAATTTGATCAGTTCTCAATGTATATATTTATAGTTGCCCACTCTGTAACTGGAAACGCTCTTACTCATATGTAAAATTCTACCTAAGGTATTTTTTGTTAAACACTTTGTTTTCTGATTTCAAAGTCATACTGATGCGAAATGTCTGAGTCAGTGTTATTACATTACAATATCTAAACATTGTCTAACAGTTTTTGTAATAGTTTGCTAATTTTTATTTTTAAAGTAGTCATTTTTTTCAAAGAGCGGGCTTTTTGGATTTATCAGGTACATTAGTCATGCCAGGGTGCAGTGTTGTTCATCTTTTTAAAATTGTCAAATAGCTTCTAAAAAGATTGAAAATTATAATTTTTGACTTAAATTTTGCTATCTATCAGAGAAAATCATCAGTGCTGTTTTTCTTTTTAATTTACAGGGATTTTCAGACAAAAATAAAATATTTAACTGATCAGTTAATGTGATGGATGATTTGTCTTAAAGTGCATGATCTCTTGGGACTAAGTAGATATTTTGTATGGATTTTCTCAGAATGTAAACTGCTCGAAAAATTGCTAATACCAGTAACTCTTGCTCAATAGTTGTATTTTTATTTATATTACACAACTCTTAAGTAGTTATTTGTATAAAAGTAAAATATTATTAGTAATATGAAAATGTGGATACGTACACCTCATTAGTGTTTAGAAAGACAGTGAAAAGTTAATCATTTGTGAATAGCAGTATTTGGCAGGACAAGTGATTAGGTGACAAAAAAGGTAAAAAAAAATAAATAAAAAATAACACTTTTTATGTATTTTGTCTTGACAGGGACTGGATACAAATCTGCAATATTAGAAAGCCTTACTGAAAGTCATACTTTGATGGTTGGTGGGAAGGAGGTAGAAGTCATGGGTGTTATATTACCAGAAGATTTTAAAAGTGGCCGATGCTTTCTTACAGTTCCCACTGAAACAAGTGTTCTTCCTGATGAAAATGTTCATCAGGTAATAAATAAACCTTTCTCTAATCCTCTGAAAAATCTGTCCAAGGAAACTTGCCAACTACAGAAGGCTAGAGACATAGGATGCAAGCCACGCCATAGCCCAGATTCCCCTGGTATGTGGTAGCATTTTTTTTTTTTATGCCTTGTGGGTGTGAGCCAAAGATTGACACATCTAATAATGCAATTTTTGTTACATGTAAAATGTATTCCTAACCTTAGGATTTGATAAACACGCCCAATCTCTGTTGTTCCTTAAGAGCCTTTTACTTTAAAATGCTTGATTATTACACCATATAATAACTGTTTTCTCATTACAACATTCTTGTTTTTATCAGGTGCATTAGTCATGCCACGACCTAACTTAAACCATCAACTGCAATATAACAAATTGGGATTGCCAGTAGTAGATGTGGTTGTGGATCCTTATCTTTCTTCCCATCTAAGACAACATCAAAGAGATGGCATAATCTTTCTTTATGAATGTATGCTGGGTATGAGGTACAAACTCTCTTTTTTTTTTATTATGGGAATCAAGAATGAGAAGGTATTTTTTTACTTACTCTGAAGGATGTTCTTTATAACATTAAGTGCTCTATAACTCACTTTGGTCATACCTGTCATTCATTAACTTGAAAACAATATTAGCTAAGGCTAAAATTTTAAAAATCTTAAATGGTCTCCTCAGACATCAATACTCTTGTCATAAAGGGTCGAGCTAAGTTTTATTTTATGCATCCATGCTCTTTGCTGCCATGTGCACCCCTTACCTGTTCTTGGAAAACTTGTTTCTTTTGTCTACACTTTGCTCAAAAAATCATTATATAAATATGTACCCCTAACCATACATGTAAAATAAAGAAGTACAACTACTTCATTACTTTACTTAACTACATTTTTCAGCTATTTGTTATTTACTTGAGTAAATTTCATTTAGGACTACTTTTACTACACTATATTTTAGGTCAATTAGCATACATTTTAATTCATTACATTTTATAATAAGTCCTTCTTACTGATTATTGTAAATGAAGAAAAGAGACCTATCAAATGTGTTGTCAACTGTGGTTAAAGTTAGGGTTATAGAATGCTGTACATCAGGCATGTCAAACACACGGCCCGCATGACAGATCCTAGTTAGCAAAAATCACAAAATGATTACTGTCGTTTGTGATTGAATCATTCTGTATCTTCGGCGTTACTTATTGACTTTTCTTTCTTCTGCCTTCTGACAAAAGCACGTTTTCCCATGGCATTGCGGTACTGGAAATGTCATCTGCTAGTATAGTTGCAGCCGCAAAGTCGCAACTGAAGTGCTAGGCTGTGGTCCGTGGCCCACTACTGGGTAGCAAGAGTACTGCCAGCAACGGAGACTCACTCAGTGAAGGGCTACAGCAAAAAGGCTGCCCCTTTCACTGAGGACACTTTTCAGAACGCTAGGCGAGCGGGGCTTTGCAGCGGCACAGAAAGAGTAGAGAGACTGCGGTGAGAGAGTATTACAACAAAGTATTTTTATGTTTGACAGTTTCCCCATATGACATGAGTCCACAGAAATCTCGTTACTACGAAGTACATTCAGCAGCAGATACTTTCATTACAACGAAGTGACCTTGAAATGCTTGAATGAATCATCCACAGAGCAGTTAGTTCTGCAGTCACAGCTCAGTTGTGGACATTTGCACAACGATCCCCAAACAGAAACACTTTAAAAAAATGTTCTTTCTTCGATGTTTCCTCATAATGTTTTTTGCTGTTTTTGTTTTGTGTGGTTTTAAGTGATACATTTTCCTTATTGCCCGTCAACATTTGAAAAACATCCATTAGAATTTAACTCATTATCTCCCTTCTATATTAACGGCATACTTGTTATATGCAAAAAAGAAGAAAAATCTCGGGTTGCAAACGTATGCGAACTGCTGCATTTGAAGATGCTGAAAAAGCCATTTTTATGTGGTTGCAGTGATGCTTGTTCAAGAAACATTCATATTAATGCGTCAGTCATTCAAGAATATTTCAGGTTTTTAAACTCTCTTGGGACCCAGACAAACAATCTCACACGTGGCAATAGCGCTTCGGGACGCACTTCAGTGTGTCGTTCCTGTTGGGTGGGGGGGATCCCAGATCCCAAAAGAGTTCAGAAACCTCACAATATGAAGAAGAAAAGGATAATTTGGCTTCTGATTGATAATGGTGCTGACCACAACATGCTTCTGCACTTAGATAATGTTCACGTTGAATTCCTCCCACCCAATTGCACGGCAGTGCTTCAGCCATTGGATTTGGGCATCATTCGCACCCTGAAAGTGTATTATCGCAAGGAAATGCTGAGAAAAATTCTCGTCAGCATAACTTGTAGACAGGAGAATATTAAAATAATGCGAAAGAAGCTATTGAAGCTGCTTCCATTTTCAACATCCTATCTTTGTGATGCACGTTTTCTGCAGTGACAGCAACCAAAACGAGATTACGGAGTATACTGAACATAAACAACACACTTCGCGTGTCACTGTCTTCCATCCTCCCCAGATGGGATCGTCTGGTTGCAGGAAAACAAGCTCAGGGCTCTCACTGATTCTGCATTATGGTAAGCTGTATAATTTCTATTACTAAATTATAACTTAATAATAGAAATGTAAATTGTGTATAAAACTGCCCTACGAACCCCAACTCCAACCTCCAACAACCCACCTGTCCCTGAAATATTTTCTTCTAGTAAAGCGCTCCTTGGTGTCAAACAGGTTGCGGACCACTGGGCTACACTACTGGCTTGGCTGCTGAGACTGGCCAATGGGCAGAACTGACCATCACGAGTAGTAATAGCTCGCATATTTTCACGTTTTTTGCTCTAGTTTTATGTAATTTTGTGCTAGTATTGTAACAAACAGTTAGTGCAGACTACAGCTGAAGATCTGAAGTGGACGCGAGAGGTTGGTGAGTTGTTTATTAACAGATTTTTGTGATTTTGAGTTTGTATAATTAGTGTAGGTCAGGGGGCTTTTTGCATATCGGATTTCAGTTCACACGAACAGGACTTTGCGCTGTTTACGTCACCATACTCTTACAACGTTGAGAATGTGCCTGAGAATATCCAAATGGAATTGATTGAACTGCAGTCAGATTCTATTCTGATGGCAAAATACAACGAAGTTGGTGTGCCAGGCTTGTATGCTTACCTGCCACACTCGTATGTGCAGATCCATAAGTTGACATCGAGAGTACTGTCTATGTTCGGAAACACCTTTGTGAACAATTGTTTTCGTTAATGAAAGCTACATCCCCACATCGCTCAAGACTTACTTTCGTGCACCTTTCATCCCTCATAAAAGTTGCAGCTGCACAAGATTTCAAGCCTGATATTGACAAACTGGTTACTAACAAGAGATGCCAAGTGTCGGGACAAAAGAAATAAATCTCACACTGTAAGACTCCTATATAAGCAATGAATATAATATAATGAACATAATATAATAATATAAGGACCTAGCTAAGAGGCTAAGACTCTAATTGTTCGCTGTTGTACGGAGATAAATAAATTGCTTTTCCTTAAACTTTAAGTGTTACATTTTTTTAAAGTTTTCAGTATTGGAAAGAAAGCTACAGTAACTTTGTATAATAGTATAATAGTATTTGTTACAGTGCGGCCCACTGACGCACGTATGGCTGTCGAAGCGGCCCACCAATGGTAATGAGTTTGACATGCCTGCTGTAAATCATTCAAAATTAAATGTGGTTTAGTGTACCTTCCACTGCTCATTTGGTAAGTCATTCCCATGCTTCCCACTCACTTTTGATACATGGAAACTGAATGTGCCCTGTGGAGACTGGCCTGGAAACAGACAGGCAGACATCGTTGTTACACCCAACACATGTTTATTAACAGTCCTATTATTTACAAAGTGCCACACAACCCTAAAGTCCCCCAAAAGTCCTGGCCAACACACACTGCCTTCTCACTCTACAGGCTGCCTCCTTGCCTCCTTCAAGACCTTGTCCTTCTTCCCTCCCGACTCCAGCCATCGTATGAAAAGAGACGGCCCCTTTTATATTCCCCCGGATGTGCTCCAGGTGTGTCCCGGCAATCTTCCACCGACACGCCCCAGTGTGGCGGAAGTGCCGGCTGTATCCCCGGAAGCACTCCGGGTGTCCCTGCTCCTCTTCCCCCCCAGCACTTTTGGATGTGGCGGAAGTGCTGAGGTCCAGGTCTCCAAAGGCATGGGGCACCCCCTGGCAGTGACCAAGGGCCCCTACAGGGTTGAGCTTCAAAGCTTTGTACCCGTGGCCCCCAAAGGTACCATCGCGGTTGCCCCCACATGGTCTGGGGAAGGTGTAAGTCCTCCTCCGGTCCTGGGCGTCCCAGCCGGTTCAGCCCCCAGCCATCTCCGACATCCTTTTCCTAATGGTGATATCTAAAGATAGCACCTAATGAATTTCAAAATTCACTTTCAACTTTAAAAAAGCATGTTGAACTAAGCATTTTTCCACTCTTAATAAGGTATTGTATATGGAGCCCTTAAAGTCCCAAAAAGTGTTATCTTTTTAATCTTGTGCGAAAACAAAATTTTATTGGCACAAGTAATATTTTGAGACAATAAGATATATTTTGTGTAAAATATATGCATATGTTGTATCCACAATATATTGCTGCGGATTCTTACAAGTCCAGCTACTGAAACTCAGAAGTGAGCCTGGCTATAAAAGTCACTGGTTAAGTAGAGAAGGCATACTCGGGGTTCCAGAAAGATCTTGTGGCCCACAAAGAGGTCTTGTCCCTTTCCACGTGAAAACTAATAAAAGGGGTATCAGCTTTTATCTTAAGCAGAGATAAATATTTTTGTTCTTACTTTATGGATTTTGAGCTGAGGGAAAGTTAAGAGAACACTGCCCTGTTGACCAGAATCTACTAGAGCTAAAGTAAAAAAAAAAAAATATAGGTGTCTTTTTAAATGAACGTTCTTGTTTTGTATGCAGCAGTGAATTTTGACCAGTGATATATTTTGTCTTGGTAAATTATTGGATAATTAGTGTACATCATTCTGCCTTCTACTCTGTTGCAAAGTGTGTAACACTTCCTCTAAGCTGTCCTTTAACTTAATTCTTTAAGTGATTCAGGAGAAAGCAATTAAATGTAATGAAAATGACCTATGTCCAAAGTATTCTTCAGCAGAACCTTGACTGTCATATTTGTAATTGCAATTTTATTATTTTGTATTAAAGATAAATTATTGTAGTATAATATTAATCCAAGTTGTTTTAAGGCTATGTGTGTGGAAAAAGTGGGAAAAGGTTATTCTGTTGAATTTAAACTGTTTATATGAATAAATTAAAATATGAATATATTGTGAAGGAAACCCAGGTGTCAGCAAGCCCAAACCCCAACAAGAACACACAAGCACAGTCCCTGGTTCAAATAAAGGTTGGTTTTATTACACCACACTCATTTATAAGTTACAAAAAGCACAGGTTTTTTTTCTCGCCTTACACTAATTTCTCTCACCACCGCACTGCCCTCCTCCAGTCAAGTGTTGCCTCTCTACCTCCTAGCTCCGACTCACCTGGATAAGGGAGTGCGGTCCCTGTTGTTACAGACCCAGGAGTACTTCCAGTTCCAGGGCGATCGCCCGATCGAAGTACTTCCGGGTCACATGGAAGTCCATCACAATAAGGAGCTTGTCTCCCTGCAACGCTCTCTTGCAGTACCCCGTGACCACAGCAGAGCTGCCCTGCAGAGCTGCCCTGCACAACTACATTTTTCGGCATGCCCTGCTGACTTCCAACTGGGTGCCGATAACCAGGACTGCTGCCATCTAACATGCTGTGGGAATGAAAACCCCCCAGCGATATCTTTTCTTTTTAATGGGCTGTCCGTCCACCCTTTCTGGTCCTTCCTTCCAGGTCTGCTTCCACTCCTGGCTGGGATGCCCATGTGGCATCTAAAATATATTATGAGACAACCAACTGGTATACATCTGGTTATGCTGGAGAGTTAATAACATGCTTTGAGTTTAATTATGGTTAGTTCTATAGTTTGCATGAGTGCTTGAGCAAGTCATTTAAAGGTAAAATTGAGTACCAAACTGAGCAAATGAAACAACAGCACTCTTTAAGAGGATATTTGTTAAAGATAAACAATTCTGAAATTGTTCTATTACTATTTAATGTAATAATTGCTGTTCTTAATTTCACTGTTTTTAATTGTGTATCTATTCAAGTGATAAGGTTGTGAGCTGTTCACTTAATTATTCTTATTTTTTTTGTTTATTTTTGTGTCGTGAGTATGGGTGCCTCATTTTAGTGCTGTCGGGTATCCCATTAGGGAAGGTACAGTGTAATTCATATCCATACTAACTACAAGTCGTTCTACACTTCAGGTCATCACTGTAACACTGACTGCAGTTATGCACTGATCAATGGCATGATCGCATTTGCTTGATTAATTCTTCTGTAGTACATTTCTGTAGCTAAAATATTGTCTATGCGTTGTTTAAAAATAAAACTAACGTATTGTGTTCTCTAGACAAAGTCTTACACATTCTCATTACTGTTAAAGTTATTTTTACTTGTTCTGCTTAAATATTTTGAAAGCAGACCCCATTTACTTTTACTCAAGTATTTTTTTTTTAAACTGAAATACGTCTTACTTCAATTAAAGTATTATTTCTGGGTACTTTTTACATGTCTTCTAACTAATTAATGGTCTTGAAATTTCAACCATCTTCAAAAACATTATAAATTAGTCAAGGAAACCTAATCATCAATTCACAATATTTAAATATGTTTAAATATGTAGTGTGTAGCCCACTCAGTATGCCTAACATGCTCATGTATATGTATTACCCCGCAGTTCTGGCTTTCTGGTTTAATTTTCCACTTGTTTCTTTATAATGTTAACAGTCTCATTTACCATATTGCCTTAGGTCTTTATTCTTCTTCACCTCTATTTCCTCACCTATTCTCTGTTTGCAGCATCAAAAGATCATCTGTTTTGGCAAGTACTGTTATTATTTGCCTGTTACTGTTACATTTAACATGTCATTTCCTATTGTTACAGTAAGTGCTTATAATCATGATCATGTTAATTAAAATTGAATACAAAAAAAACTAAGTTTCAGTACAGTGTCTGTCAGGATTTCAAAATGGAGTTTAAAAAATGACTATTACAGTCTCTTGCACCTATTTGGTTTAAGTAAATATCAGTTGCAGCAGAATGTTTTAGTAACTTTTGCCACTATTAAAAATGTCCATCATTTGCTCATTTTGCTGTGTTATATTTACAGAGTAAGTGGAAGGTTTGGTGCAATTCTTGCTGATGAAATGGGACTGGGCAAGACTTTGCAGTGTATTTCTCTTATATGGACACTCCTTCGCCAAGGACCTTATGGTGCAAAACCAGTCATTAAGCGTGTACTTATTGTGACACCAGGAAGTCTTGTTAAAAATTGGAGTAGAGAGTTTCAGAAGTGGCTGGGGAAAGAGCGTATCAATGTGTTTGCAGTGGATCAGGTGATTTTTTTTTTTTTTGTGTTAAGCCAATGCATTTTATAATATCCTACTCTAAAGACATTTTGTTTGTCTTTTTTAAGCCATACATCATACTCTGATGTGTTACCTGATTTATTTTAAAACCTTCTTATAAAAGTGGATATAATTTAAAATGTACTGTTTCCACTAGAAAGTTGGGTTGTCTTTTTGTCTCATCTTGAATTTTGTTTAGACATGTTGCAAAAGACATTTTTCCCCTATTTATTTTAATCTGTACCCTTCTCTGAGAAATGTGTTGCCAAAGCTGTTGTATGCTTGTTAGTAAGTTTTGCTGTTGTAAACTCACATCTGTAATATATTCAAACGGTAACTCTTTTATCATTATCTAATTTGATATTATTTTAGAACATTTGAACATTAGAACAATCTAGATGAGAACAGACCATTCAGCCCAACAATGCTCAAGAGTCCTATCCAATTAATTCTTCCAAAATAATATTAAGCTTAGTTTTGAATGTCCCAAAAAGTCCTACTCTCTACCACACTTCTTGGTATCTTATTCTGTTTATTGCTCTCCATGTAAAGAAAAAAGAAAAACTTCCTAATGTTTGTGTGAAATTTACCCTTAAGTTTCAAACTGTGTCCCTACAATCTTGATGAACTCATTTTAAAGTGACATTCTCAATCCACTGTACTAATTCCCTTCATAATTTTAAACACTTCAATTATGTCTCCTCTTAATCTTCTTTTGCTTAAACTGAAAAGGCTCAGCCTGTAATCTCTCCTCATTTCATTATAATTCATCATTTGAAGCCCTGGAATCATCCTAGACACACTTCTCTGGACTTTTTCTAGAGATACTATATCCTTTCTGTAGCCTTAAGACCAAAACTACACACAGTACTCCAGGTGAGGTCTAACCTGTGCGTTATAAACCTTAAGCATAACCTCCTTGGACTTGTTCTCCACGTAACGGGCTATGTAACTTTAACATTCTGTTAGCCTTCTTAATGGCTTCTGAACACTGACTGAAAGTTGATAGTGTCAAGTACGCCATGACTGACAAATCCTTCTCATAAGGTGTACTTCCAGTTTTCATACCTCCCATTGTGTATTCAAACCTAACATGAATGCAATTGTTATACTTTACATCCATTAAATTTCATCTACAACAAACCTCCCCAAGCCTGTATGTAGCCAGCTTGTTATTTATATTCCAAAAATAACAATTCTGATAGGGTTCCTTGCACTTTAACCCCCTGAGCCAATTTTGCACCCTTCTACGCACAGCTCTTCGAACTCCCTCTTCTTTTAGTCTGATGCCCGGCCTCTCATGTGGCAGCTTATCAAATGTTTTCTGAAAGTTAAGATAAATAATATACTCTCTACTTTGATCATATCCTTTGATTGCTTCCTCATTGAATTCCAGAATGTTAGCAAAACATTGCCTTTCCCTTCTGAACCCATGCTAACTATTCAGTAACACTGCTGTTCTTGCCATGTGTTGTTCAATCTTTTCCTTAATTCCTTCCTTTAATTTACCTTTGATGCGCATTTAGCTTACTGACCTACAGTTGCTTGGAGAACTGCCCGATTACCCTTTTTATATAACAGGATAATTTTTGTCCTTTTCCTGTCCTTTAGACTTTTCCCAGTGCACAGTAACTTCCTAAAAATACTAGGTGAGACACAAAAATAACTGGATTGGTTAAAATATATATATATATATATATATATATATATATATTTATTGATGACTTACAGCATTCTAAACATTGTCACCTTCTATATACTCCCCCTACCAATCTCTACACCACTCCATACGTATCTTCCATTGGTTGAAACAGTGATGGAAGTCTTCTTGCTTGAGGCTGTTCAACAGGCTTGCCGTTTCTCTCTTCACTTTATCCATTGAAGAAAAAAGTGTTCCCTTCAGGTCACTTTTGATTTTCTGGAACAAGTAAAAATCACAGGGATCTAAGTCAGGCGAAAAGGGAAGGTGATTGAGGCCAGGAATGTTTTTGTCCGTCAAAATCTGCTTTACAGAAAAAGCATTGTGCATAGGAGCGTTGTCTTGTTTTGTGTCTCTGTTCTCTTTTTTTTTTCACCTGACATTGTCGCAGCAACTCGTGTAACGATTGTTGTGCAAATACTGATTGGGCTAATTACAGGATGTACCTAGCCTATCGGCAGTTTGAGCGGGTGTGTAGGAGGGGATATAGTTCTATGATTCACGTCTGGCCAACCTCCAGACGGTTTTCCTGGAAAACCCCAAGCCCAGTCCGCTTATTTTTGTGTCTCACCTCTTATTTGTCAAGTCACGTTGGGGAGCATACACTGTAACAGTGCGTTGCCGCACCCACTACACGACAAGATTTTCCGGTACCAAAGGAGTCCAGTCTTCATCTCAGGACACTGGATAGCATCCATGTCTCACAACCATATAGCAAGACAGGAAGCACCAGGACACTAAAGACTTGGACCTTCATCCTTTTGCATAGATATCGGGAGCGCCACACACCCCATTACAGCGACCTCATGACACCCCATGCTCTCCCAGTCCATCTACTGACTTCATAGGAAGAGTCACCAGAGGCATGAATGTCACTGCCAAGGTAAGTAAACCTCTCAACAAGGTCGACATTATCTCCACAAACAGACACACTGCTGATGGCTATGCCCAAGAGGTCATTAAAGGCCTGGATCTTGGTTTTTATCCTTGTTATCCTTTATGCTTGTTCATTCTGTTATTTCCTCATGGTTTGATTACTGTAATGCTCTCTTTACAGGTTTGAGCAAGTCTTCTCTCTCACGCCTTCAGTTAGTTCAAAATGCAGCTGCCAGGCTCCTAACTCGGGCTAGCCGGAATGATCATATCACTGCCATTCTGTACACACTGCACTGGCTCCCAGTGTTTTATAGAATTCATTTAAAATTTTTTGTTACTTTCAGAACTTTGCATAGAAAGGCCCCTAAGTACTTAACCAGCCTGCTCCAACGCCATACAGCTCGCTGGACCCTAAGATCTGGGCACCAGGGCTTCCTCATTATCCCATGCACTCAGCTGAAAACATGTGGGGATCGTGCCTTTCAGTCTGTGGCACCAAGACTATAGAATAGCCTGTCTTGTGGTCTGCGTGGAGTCTAGTCTGTTGATTCTTTTAAAAAACAACTAAAAGCATTTCTTTTTAAACAAGCTTTTAATCAGTGCTGAATAATTCCAGTTTGTTTATTTATTGGTTTTGTTTATGTTGTAACTGTTTGTATTTGTTCTGCATTTGCTGTTCAGCGCTCTGTGACATTTTGTCTGTGAAGGGCGCTATATAAATAAACTACTACTTATCCAGGACACTCGCAAGCCCAGACACAGACTCCTCGCTCAGTCTCTCGAGCGCCCTGATCAGAGCCTCCATTGAGTCTGCAAAGATCACAGCATCGTCAGCAAAGTCAAGATCCATGAATCTTTCTTCACCAACAGATGCCCCACAGCCGCTGGACCCCTACGACCTTGCCCAACACCCAGCCCATGCAAGCATTGAACAGAGTAGGAGCAAGAACGCACCCCTGATGAACCCCAGAATCAACTGGGAAAAACACAGAGGTTCTGCCTCCACTCTGCACAGCACTTACAATACCACTGTATAGGCCAGCCGTGATATCCAGCAACCTCGAGGGGATCCTGCAAACCTTTAGGATGTCCCACAGGGCAGCTCGATCAACTAAGTCGAACGCTTTACAAAAATCGACAAAGGCTGCAAAGAAACTCTGCCGATATTCGCGTTTGCGCGCCATGAGAATCCTCAGTGCCAGGATGTGGTCGATGGTAGACTTCTTAGGAGTAAAACCAGACTGCTCTGGTCGCTGGCAGGTGAGCAAGTGATTGCGGATCCTATTGAGGACGACCTTAGCAAAGACCTTACCTGGCACAGAGCAGTGTTATCCCCCTGTAGTTGCTGCAATCCAGGAAATCACCCTTCCCTTTCCAGATAGGGACGGCAAGTCCCATTTTCCAGTCAGTTGGGATGATGCCAGTCTCCTAAGTGGAAGCAAAGATTGCTTGCAATGCCAGGAGGACAGCCTTACCACCAGCCTGGAGAAGTTCACCCCAGATACCACAGATTCCTGCAGCCTTTCCTCATCTCAGCTGGTCCACCACCTGTGCAATCGTAGTGAGATTGCGTAGTTCATAGCTAATTGGAGGATCAGCCTCAAGAAGATATGGATACATAAAAGAAGAAAACATAAGGAAGGAAAGAGGCTTGCAGAACGAGTACAGCATTGGGACAGTGCAAGATGATGAGCCAACCAGCTGAAAAGAGAGAGAGAGAGAGAGAGAGAGAGAGGTCAAGCATGGTTATGGGTCCCGTGTCGGAGCAAGGGATCAGCGCTCGAGGGACGGATCGTACCCACTTATTGTGTGAGGAGTGAGATCGATCAAGGTGGTGTCCTCTTCTGGAATCCGAGGGACAACGACTGTGTGTGTGAGAAGAAGGAGAGAGGACAACCAACCCCAAGCAGTTTGGCATTCACCGACTGAGGCAGCCAAGATGGAGGTCAGGAATGAGAGGGCCACAACTGCTGAAGTCTGTCCAGTTGGCAGAGACATGGAAGGAGTTGTACACTTTTTACACCATCCCCTTGCTCAGTGTGATTTGTCCTCATTGCACAGTTCATTCGGTTACATTACTGGTGGGGTTGGGTTCAAGAGGTTCCCAAAACAAGAAGGAGCAGAGAGCAGGACCCCCAACACCGTCACAAGTACCTCCAGGGCCAAATTAAGACCTTTATCGGCCCTAGGCCTTTAATACTAGAATTACCAGAGCCTTTGAAAAAAGTCATAGATCCGTCCCACCTTAAATCACTTCTCACCTCTCCGTCAGCATCTTTTGTCCTTTTAATGTGTTGATGAGCAGCAAACAGCAAGCAGTCTGCTATCACATCCCTCACCGGCGCACAGTTTTCTTAGCTCAAGTCTGTTTACCTGCGTTTCAGTTGCTTGGAGTTGTATAGAGTGAGAAGTCAAGCAAAATTACACCTTTTATAAATACTTCACCTACTCCTTCTCTGTTCTTGTACAACTAAACTCAGGAACGAATCTCTTTGGTTTATATTTAACCTTACCTGCTATATTTCTCTCTAACTGCCTTTATGTTGTTATATTTGACATAATCTACAAAGTGAGATTCGGGCAACCGGACAGTATTAACGTGATGCACTTGACCAAACATGTATGTCATTGACTGTGTACACTATATGTGGCAATAAATATGAGTTAAATTGATTTCACTACATTTTTTAATCACTGCATAGGCTTTGCATTTCTGAAAAAGCCAACACTGTTTCCCAACCGCATATCATCATTAACTTCACAATACCAATCAAAGATTAACAGAAGCACTTCTTGAAGTTAAAAGACGAAATGCAAAGGAAAGGAAAAAAAAAAAAAGAAAAAAATGAAAATATGCTTCCAAACCAAGATGGTACAAATTAAGTTTTTTTTCTGTACCTGATGTAGACAGCATTTTTCAGAATGTGATAGAAAGAATGTGGTTGGTGCTTTTGAGTAAATCGAAGTAATAAGTAAATTTTGTTGTTTGTAAACATTTATTTAAACCTCTGTATAATAAGGTAGTACTAGTTTTCTGCTTTGATGCCAATGTAAAATCAAGATTTTTAGCAGGTTTTTTTTTGAATAAAACAACTTTAAATCAACTTATCCTATAGCAGTATTGGGTATGTCCTGTACTATGGAATTCTGCTGCAGTCTTTTTTCCACACCAACAACTGTATATGCTTTCTGTGGTCCATGCTGTACATATTTCACCATACTATTACTTTCACCTGTTAGATTCATTGCATGTGCCATTTTAAATGTGCAATCTGTAATCATCTTGATTGTTTGTAATAAGTTCAAAATATAATTCAGCCATGAAACCAAATGAATAAAATTTAAGAAAAAATGGAATTGTGATTAATTGCATAACTAAACTTTTTTATCGAAATTCTGTGTGTAAATCACAATGTTTCTCATTTCCTCCATGCATATTAATATGTAATGAAATATAAAGAAATAAATATATAAAGAAATTAATGTTCTTCAGATGCTCGGACATGCGTTAGTAACTATACCATGCTTCAGGCCAGATGTTCCTCCGGTACAGGGACTGACATTCTATCCCCTTTTCAGACCTGTACCTCAACAGTCTCTTTTATGTTTACAGTGTGTGTTCCATCTTGTTCTGGATGTTCTATTATAGTGTAGAATTTCCAGAACAAGGTTTTTTTTTTTTTTTTTTTTTTGGTAAATGTGTGAACGCAGCACCGTTAATGTGCAATCTCATGTAGCACTCAGAGCTTTTCTGTCTGCAACTTTAATGCCCCACAGAAATGAATCTCACACCGCTTGTATAACTGGTTTGAATGTTAATTGTTCTTTTGTTATTCTCTACACTTTGGAGAGGTAGTGTATATTTGAAACAATGTGAATGAAAATACAGGAGAGATTGCATCCCTTATTGATTCAATGTGATATCCAGTATTATAAGTAATGGGTAGCAACTCTGGTATGTGTGGATGAAGGTTATAATAAAAAAATATAAACAAGTACTGATGACCCGCAACTACTGTTAATAGATTGATTCATTTTGCACTGCTTCATTAAAAACATGTGAAGCTCCATAAAATTAACTGGATTAAATTAATTTATTTAGGGGTTGTGTTAATAATAAATTAATCACAAAAATTTTGAAACAATAATTGCATGCATTAATGACAATTAATCAGTAGCTCTATATAACAAAATGCTGTAATACTGCACTTCTCTTTCCCTGTGAGCATACAACTGTTGGTAAACTTGAAAATAAATTCTTGAGTGAGGAAATTATAAACCCACATCTGAAGCTGAGTTTGCTTCGGTCATATGGTATGTACATATTGCTCCAGGTTAGGATCTGCTGTTTGCTCTACTGTTTATTTCAGTTTCCACCGTTTTCCATTTTGTAAGTTTATTTTGTGTTTTTCACTTCTTACTGGTTCAAATATTTAGTTACACACTTTCTCTGTGTTAAACTGTTGTACCCATACACTAGATTGGCTAAACTCTCCAAAACTTTATAACAGTACAAGATTACAGATCAAAGTATGATATAGCATGCAGCCGCATGATGCAGCATTTTATACATTTGTAATAGAAAATGATGTATAACACAAATTATAATTTGGGACTTGCGAATTATATTATAATTTTACTTTGTTTACTTTCTTTTCGTGATTATTGGTAACATCAAAAGGTGTTGGAATAATTAAAATCTGTGCTTTGCATGCACATAGGAAGTCTGTATGAAAATATAACTTTTTTCAGAAGAACTGGCTAAACATTTTCTGGGTTTTAAAATGCTCTCCAGGTTATACTGAAATAGTCTTCTTTCACCATTTATGTACATCAGTATCGTTAAATGCATATTTTTTCTTCCCTCACAGGACCACAAAATTGAAGAATTTATCAGTTCTCCATTATACCCCATCCTACTAATTAGCTATGAAATGATGCTACGATGTTTAGAACAAATAATGACTGTCAGCTTCAGCTTGATCATTTGCGATGAAGGACACCGTTTGAAGAATAGTAATATCAAAACATCTTATGCACTTACTAGCATGCCTTGTGAAAGGAGGATAATTCTTACAGGTATCATTTGTTTAAAAAAATAACAAAGATAAAGCAGATTTAATGAGAAATGTAGGTCTCATATGAACCAATTTGATCCCTGTTACATTTTAATTCATTTCATTGTTACATACAAATGATTAACTGACATGTGACAAAACAAGTTCCCACAGTGATCTTCCAGACTTGATCTCTGTTTTGACATCTGTCTTCCTTTTTTTATGTACTTATTTTATTTATTATTTGTGTTTCTTCTGACCACCCTTATATGAAAGCTACACTTGTTAAGTCATTATTTGATGGTAGAATCGTAAACTGTAGTGCTTTAATGAAGTATGGCATGTTTTCCTTTGTTTCCCTGTTGATTTGATACTTTGTACTCAAGTCTCTTATCTTTTGTTTATTGGGTGTCTTATTTATAAAGTAATTTTATCATTTTTGAATTTTTGAGTCTTACTGAAAATGTATGATTTCTGCAGTTAGCTTTTAATGTACTAGACCAGATATAGAGAGCACTACCCTTCTAAAATGTGTGTATATATATATATATATATATATATATACATACATACGAGATAGGGACTGTAGGTTTGTATGTAAGTCGGAACAGGTACATTATTTTAATAAATGCTATTGTTGACCGACTGTAACCAAGTGCTCTGGCAATGAATGATGGAGTTTCACCTCTCTCTGACCTTTTTATTATTTCTACTTTATTTTCAATATTGATGGTTTTTCTCTTCTTTGCTGTATCACCAGCACTTGCATCAGATTTGTGTTTCAGAGACATTCTTGAAGGGTGAAGACAAAAGGTTAAGATGAGCTCTTCTGCACAGCACTGTACACGCTATCACAGTAGGAAGGCACCAGTCGTCAACACGTCTGATGTACTGACGAGACAACTTCCTGCTATGTGCGTAGCAGTACAAGCAGGCTTGCTATTGAGAATGAATGGGGGCGGCGAGGGGGGGGTTCATCACTCGCCCACCACACAGTCACCTCCACTACAGTATGCTGCCTGCAGCGTCCGCCCACCGAGAACAAACATGGTGGGGCCAAAGGCGAGTAGTGAATTGCCTACCACCGCCCCCATTCAACAGGCAGCCATCTGAGGCACACTACCAATGCTACCCCCCTGCCGCCCTGTTCACCCTCAATGGCCTCCGTTCAGCCACAACCGGGTCACCGCTTGCAGCATTACCAGCCGCCCACTGAGAATGAGTGGGGCAGCCATGTGTGATGGGCGGGCAGTGAAACGCCCCTCTCTGCTCTATCCAGCCTGTGTCCAGTCAGGAGCAGTAGCTGCGGTTGCGTAGGTGGCGGTCAGCGATCTGCCCCATCAAGCCTCCGTCCTGCACACGAGCAATAGCTGTGGCCCCAGTGACTATGGACCACGAGTCACTGCTTGCCGCCCAGGGGACACTACACTGCGCGAGCAGTGAAATCGCCCCCTCCAGCCTCCATCCAGCCACCGCTTGCAAAGGTCCCCAGGCCGAAGATGACGGAGCGGCAGTTACTGAGGCACATGCGTCGCAGCTGCGGCCCTGTTCACAAGATAGAAGTCTGATGTCCATAACCTGGGGACTACCTGTTTTAATAAGTTTACATGTGTTTAAAGCATGTGAGAGCTGGAACGTAACGTCCGCAATAGGCGGGGGATCACTGTATATGTGTGTGTGTGTGTGTGTATATATATATATGTATATATATATATATATATATATGTATATATATATGTGTATATATATATATATATATATATATATATATGTATATATATATATATATGTATATGTATATGTATATGTATATGTATATGTATATGTATAT
>JANRMT010062842.1:30824450-30933787 GCA_026402145.1 Polypterus bichir lapradei
CTCTTATGTAATTTTATATAAAAAATAAACTTAAATTTTAAATATCCCAAAAGATTTTGCTCTCCATAAAAATATATCCTGTCAAAATTATACAAATTCAAATATGAACATGGTGCATAACAAAACCTGGAAACATAAATAAAATTTGTTCTTTTCAGCAATAACAAATCAAATCATTCAGTTTATGAACAAAGTGCGTATTTGGGAACACCGTAGTGTCGACTTGGTTCAACATTACTTGGCAACAGGGAAAGTGGGGCAAGTTGCACTGGTGCATTTGTGTCTCCCATAAAAGTAGCTTCACTTGAAATCACTTTGTGATTTTGCACCGGTAAAAACGTCTGCTGAAGTGTCAGATTCTTCTTTAACTCTTCTGCTTTCTGTATCTTGTGCATTGCATTCAGATCTTTCAGGTTATCGTGATGTTTTGTCTCATAGTGCCGTTTTAGATTAAATTCTGTAATTACACACACATTTGCTCCAGAAATGAGACACACGGGTTTACCGGCAATGTCAGTAAACATATACAGTACTCAGCCTCCCATCGGTTTTTAAAGGCTCTATGTTCAGAATCACCTTTTCTCTTCGGCATTGTGTGGGCTAGCTTCGCAATAACTTGCAGCATCATAAGCTAGACTTGATTAACGCGG
Source organism: Polypterus bichir lapradei (assembly GCA_026402145.1). Taxonomy (NCBI): domain Eukaryota; kingdom Metazoa; phylum Chordata; class Cladistia; order Polypteriformes; family Polypteridae; genus Polypterus; species Polypterus bichir. The sequence goes on from JANRMT010062842.1 coordinate 30,825,101, forward strand.
TAAGTGTTCGGCAAGGCAGCTGAAGCACTGCATTATGGGATCTGTAGTTTATTGTGTTACCAGCGCTTCATATCCCCGGGCCATTAATAACAATAATACAGTATTTAAAATGATCTCGCGGGCCGGATATAATTACACGCCGGGCCGGATGTGTCCTGCGGGCCTTGAGTTTGACACATATGGACTAAATAGAACTTGAAAAGATATATTTTTTCAAATGTGATCGTGCAATTCAGATAGAGTTGACGCGCACTACAGTACATCGAGCCCGCGTGCTATTGTGGTTTTGCCTGCATGCCTCAATAAGTCATCCTCCCCTCGCTCTTACTTTTTTACCGTTAATCTAATGAATACACTGAGTATGGCTTTACCGAAACAATCATTAATGGCGAATTAAGTATCCATTATTCGAGTATGTAGATCGGGGTATATATATACATATACATATACATACATATATATATACCCGCGTATCGCAGTGGAGAAGTAGTGTGTTAAAGACGCTATGAAAAAGAAAAGGGAACATTTTAAAAATAACGTAACATGACTGTCAATATACAGTAATTGTTTTGTGAGTGTTACTGAGTGTTGCTGTCATCAAGGATTTAATTATCATTATTTCTTTCAATCAGGTTCGTATTTGTAGGATGTGTTGTGTTCAAGTTACATTCCGTGTTTGTCAATCGTTGTAAAGATGACAGGTTTCATTCATCGATTCATTTCTTACTGCATCTATAAACAGCTCGTCGTCTTCTTTATCTGAGACCTGACACACTGCATGCACAAGTTTTTTTTTTTTTACACTGTCTTCCTTTAGCGGGGCATTGACTTTTTTTCCACCGTGTGCTTTGTTTCCGCAGCAGCTGCACTTATGAATATTCTTGTATGTATCAGATGCTTCATATTTTTTTGCTGCCTTTTCAATTGTGTAATTCGGTTTTTGTTCAGCGCTCTTTGGAACTGTTACTTTTTGTCTGTGCACTGAGTTAGTTCACGTGAGCCGCTCGGTGTACATGCATCGAAGTTTCCCAGCTGTGCTGGTGCCATGTCGTGCTATGTCCATGGCTGTATTTAATGTTACCGAAGTCCTTGCACTTAAAACTTTCTGTCGCAGTTTCGCTGAGTTTGTGCCAAACACCACCCTGACCATCTCATCTTCCTCTGCATAAGCACAGTCCTTCACCCGTGAATATTTAGTGGCAGTTTGCTATTGGATTGCCGCTGACGGACGGCCTTATATGGGCAGGCACTAAATTATAAACCACTCAGTAAGTGACAGTTCTTTGATCGATGGTGATTACCTCGAAAGACATGGTAATGGGGGTTGGAATGATGAAGGAAATGGGTACCTGAGTAATGTAAAGTAAGTGTAAAATACCTATACAATAACTATAATTGTAATAAACAAACAATAAAACAGCGGAGAAGCCGTGGATTAAACTAAAAGGCTGTAGTTATCAGCAAGGAGACGTGAATCCCGTGGCGAAGCAAGGAAGGGAATGTAGAGACTGGAGCGATGGACAGCCTTATATAGGCAGGCAGCCAACAACGTGGGAGGCGTTGGGATGGGGGACCCAACGCCGCCTCACATGGTGACCAAGCTACAGGCTATGGACGTATATATGTACGTAAGTAGGATTCAGTTAGCATTGGGAACCCGTGTACCAAATTTCTTGAAGATGTGCCCATAAGTAACAAAGACTGTTGAAAAGTTCAATATGGCGGCCGACAGTGGCATCATACCACCGAAATAAGTACGTACATTGGTTTCGGTTAGTGCAGGGAAGCTGCCTACCAAATTTCGAGAAGATGGGGCCATAAATAAGAAAGTTCAACATGGCGGACGTTGTCGACCGTTATGACTGTTACGCGTAGAATTTCGAAATGAAACCTGTTTAACTTTTGTAAGTAAGCTGTAAGGAATGGGCCTACCAAATTTCAGCCTTCTACCTACGCGGGAAGTTGGAGAATTAGTGACGTTTGGAAAATTCAATATGGCAGCCGACAGTGGCGTCATACCATCGAAATAAGTACGTACATCGGTTTCGGTTAGTGCAGGGAAGTCACCTACCAAATTTCGTGAAGATGGGGTCAGCCTTCTACCTACACGGGAAGTTTGAAAATTGGTGACGTTGGAAAGTTCAATATGGCGGCCGACAGTGGCATCATACCATCGAAATAAGTACATACATCGGTTTCGGTTAGCGCAGGGAAGCCGCCTACCCAATTTTGTGAAGATGGGGCCATAAATAAAGTTCAACATGGCTTACGTTGTCGACCTTTATTGACCGTTACGTGTAGAATTTCGAAATGAAACCTGCTTAACTTTTGTAAGTAAGCTGTAAGGAATGAGCCTGCCAAATTTCAGCTTTCTACCTACATGGGAAGTTGGAGAATTAGTGATGAGTGAGTGAGTGAGTCAGTGAGGGCTTTGCCTTTTATTATTGTAGTATAGATATATAGATTTTAGAGAAGTAGCACCGCCACTCAAGATGGACTGTGTTGTTGTATTCTGTTATTTTAGCCTTCAATATTTCATAGTGGACAATCAATTTAGTAGTTCTACACTCAGCTCTCAGACATGTTTTCCATGGTGTTACAGTGCTGGAGAAGTTTTTAACTGTCTTTTCAGGAGGCAATTATGTCAGCGGCAGCTCTCACTTTAGCATTAAAATTTTCCACGTTACTTTTTACATTATTATCACTATTGTAGTAAGCATTACAAACGGATTGGTTGCTTAAAATGTTAGTAAACTTTGAAGTTGCAGATAAATCAAACTTTTTAGCAATATGCCTCATTAATTTTAGCTATCAGTGTTTATACATTAACTATTGAGAGAAAATGGTCTGATAAACTGATATCCACAATCTGCCTCTCATCGAATTTTAATCCTTTAGTAATCACTAAATCCAACATGTGCCCCACCTTTGTGTGTTGGCTGACTAACGTGCTGGCTCAGATCAAAAGTGTGCAGGAAATTCATGAATTATTTTGCCTTCGAGTCACACTGATTATTGATATGAAAATTAAAGTCGCCAACTATAAGGAACCTGTTGTAGTTATTATATTTGACATTGAGTCAGAATTCCTCAAAGAAAGACACATTATACATGGACAATATTGGACACTGAGAAACTCCTTAAATAACAATGGCGAGATACTCAAAAAATGCGAACGTACCAAAGCCGACATCTTTACACTTTAACCAACTCAAGTAATTATTTGCTAAGCCGCTGCTTTTCTTACCTTGGCAAACCGCATAAGTAAAGCTGTAATTTGGAGGTTCAAATTTGATTAAAACAGCCTCACCATCAGAGCTAAGCCACGTTTCACTCAATGTAAGAACTCTTACACGTTATATACAGAAAGTGCTTAACCACATAGTACTACTTATACATTTGATTAACCAATGGCAATACAACTGAGGCCCATGGTCTTACAAAATTTCCCAGATGAAGCTGGGTAACAGTTAGTAATCATGCAAGTTAAAATTTTCTGCAACTGTTAGTTAGCACATCTGACTTTGTACTTTTTTCCGAAATGGCAGTGTCTACATAGTGAGCATTGTTTTATTTTAATACCTATTGTTTGTTATCTCAGTAATCACATTTAAACATTTATGTATTTATTTCAGCCAGCTGTTTAAATGCAACTTCTATGTATTTTTTTCTGCAGAGCTTTTCTTGATATTTGGTTTTTTACCGTTTGACAATTTCTCAATGCATATTAAATATAAAAACATAAACGGTGGAACCTCGGGTCACGACCGTAATTCGTTCCAAAACTCTGGTCGTAACCCGATTTGGTCGTGACCCGAAGTAATTTCCCCCCATAGGATTGTATGTAAATGGAATTGGTCTCGTCCGGAATTGGTCTCGTCCGATGCGAGAGATGGACGTCTGAAGTGGAGCTCCGCTAGCAGTGGTGTTATTTTTCATATTATTTGCTTATTATCTTGAGATATCCTGTATTTATTCAACCCGAGAGGGACTGCTACAGTATATGTAAGCACATATAAACATGGCCAACAAGAAGGGGGGTTCGAAAGAATCGAAAACTAAAGCTACACCCAAGCTGCGATCAGCAAGCCCCGGTTCCAGATACGGCCTTTCAGAGACAGACCTGGATCAGATGGGCGAAAGCACAGACTCCTCGGGACCACGGTCCGCTACATCGTCGCCGGCTGAGAGCGAAAAGGGGAGCGAAGGTGCGATCGTGAGTGCAGAGCTGGATAGCTCGCCGATTGGAGAAGATCACATGAAACTGGAAAGGGCCTCGAAGTCCGCGGCTTCAATTGCGCAATTACGCGAGCCTGTAGCAGCGGGGACGCCGGCTACAGCAAAGTCTGCTGCTTCATCTACGGTACAAGAAAGCACAATTGAACTATCAGAACTGAAGGTGTTGCTCGTTGAGCTCGCGCAAGACATAAAGAAAAGCGAGAAGGCTAATGAGATAGCAAGGGCAAAGGCACATGAGAGCCTGAAACAGGAAATCCAACAGGCAACTGAAAAGCTGCGACAGGAATTCCAACAGGAATTCCAACAGGCAAATGAAAGGCTGCGTCAAGAGGTGCAACTTGAGCTTCGACAGGTGCTGGGAAAAATTGAAGAGCGCATTCAGGAAAACTCGGTTAAATTGAGCACGCTTACTGATCAATTGGAGCATCTCAAGGAGACATTCACGAATCGGATTGAAATGGTCGAACATTCAGCTGCCAGTGCCGAAGAAAGAGCAATAAATGTTAGTTCCGAATGCAAAAAACTCGGAGAAAAACTTGGAGACAGACTGGCTGCTTTAGAAGATGGCAGTAGACGGTATAATGTCAGAATTGAAGGTCTGCCGGAGAATCGAGAAAGTTCAAACCCTGTGAAATTCGCAGCTGAACTTTTTTCTTAAATAATCGGGGACGACTTTAAAGCAGAATCTGAGATAGCAGCGGCTTACCGCGTACGCGGACCAAACACCGTCAGACCCCGACCAAGATCTTTTATAGTTCGTTTTGAACGATTATCATTTAAGCTAGAGGTGATGGCACTCCTCAGAAACAAGGAAGATATTATATTTGAAAATAACCGCATTCTTATCTTCCCTGACTTCTCTCCAGCAACAGCTACTAAACGCACATCCTTCTATAATATTAAACAGCGGCTACGGCAAGCCAGTGTGAAATACAGCCTCCTGTATCCGGCAAAACTGAAAGTGGAATGGCAGGGTCAATTCTATGTCTTCGCTAGCAAGGATGAAGCAGAAAAAGAATTAGGAAAGCTGATCCCGGGACTATTCTGATACATAATAGTGAGTCATGGCGGTTAAAACGATGAAGCAAAGATTAATAATCTTTTGTCTGATCTATTCGTTTTAAAATACGGGTTTTTATCAGCATATATTCTCATTATTACTTAGTATTACTAGGGCGCTATCTGTTTATGTTTTATTGTGCTTAATTATTTATTTATCTATTTATTTATTTTTCTCTTTTTCTTTTCTAATTATCTCATCTCTACCCTAAACGAGACTGTTCAATATCATACCCTAGGTTTACTGTTATTGCTATTACTGCATTAAGACTGGTTATGCTTCTTCTGGACACATTTTTTAATACCATCCCCTGGGGTTATTATCTGGGTGTATCATCTTAATGCACTAAAATTGCTGAAGACTATATATATATTTTAAGTGTAGAACTCCTTTTTTTTTCCTTTTTTTTTTTTTTTTTTTGTTTCTTTTTAGAGATATCTCTATCTTTTAACCCTTAAGCGCCGCTGCATTGGAGCTTGTTTTGCTTTGGACGTACTCTGTCTCTGGGTATGTCAGAGGATTGGGACTGTGTGAAGTGGGTTTTAGCCTCACTTGGGGAGGCAAAAAGGGAGGGTGGGGTGTTAAGGGGGGGAGAGAAAGAGAGCAGGCCTGATCTATACCTAATCTATCCTCTCAGTCTTTATAATTATAATAAGACTATAAAATGACATCAAAAACTCAGAATCAGTGTCTCCATGATGGGACAGTTAACTTCGTAAGCTGGAATGTTAAAGGCCTGAATCACGAATTAAAGAGAAAGAAAGTACTCTCTCACCTAACAGGTCTAAATGCTAAAATAGTATTTTTACAGGAAACTCACTTAATAAGCAAGGATCAGTTCCGGCTGCAAAAAGACTGGACTGGCCAAATGTTCCACTCTAGCTTTACGAAGAAAACTAGAGGTGTGGGAATTCTCATACATAGAACTATTCCATTTGTAGCATCAGATGTAGTATTGGATCCTGAAGGGAGATATGTAATGGTTATGGGAGACTTATCTAACTGTAAAATGATCTTGATAAATGTTTATGCACCTAATGTTGATGATAAGGAATTTATACAAAATTTGTTGGCATCTATTCCCAATCTGAACACTTATAAAGTTATAATGGCTGGGGATTTTAATTGTGTTATGAATCCACTTTTAGATAGGACCTCCTCCACAGGGGGAACGGCATCTAACACTGCAAAGATAATTACAAAGTTTATAACTGATCACAACTTATCAGACCCCTGGAGGTTTTTAAACCCAAATTCAAGAACATATTCTTTCTATTCACCAGTACATCATTGTTACTCAAGGATCGATTACTTCTTTATAGACAATAACTTCTTGCCTAAGATTAAATCTTGCAAATACGATGCTATTGTTATTTCTGACCATGCACCTATGATCTTGGAGCTAAAATTACTAAGCCCCATGCACTCACCCCGCAGATGGCGCCTCAACCCGCTTCTATTAGCTGATGAGAATTGTACCGAATTTATATCCAAACAAATCAAATTCTTTCTAGAGACAAATACATCCCCCGAGATCTCTGCAGGGATACTCTGGGAAACTCTTAAGGCCTTCTTAAGAGGACAGATTATCTCATATCTTTCCCACAGAAATAAATCCGAGGCCAAGAAAGTAGCAGATATAAAAAGCGAAATTACTAAAATAGATGAAGAACATGCCAGACTACCAAGCGAGACTCTACATAGGAGAAGGCAGGCTCTACATTCGGAATTAAACCTCTTGACAACTAAAGAAACTGAACAACTAATTTACAAATCCAGACATCATTACTATGAACATGGGGAGAAAGCTAATAAGCTTTTAGCTCAACAAATTCACAAGCAAGAAGTGCGCAACGCAATCTCGGTAATCACTAGTACGAACGGAGATAAAATCGTCGAACACCAAAATATAATGCACACTTTCAGAGACTACTATAAATCCCTATATACTACTGAGTTTAAGGAAGACAATACACAATCTAATGCATTTCTGGATACATTACAGATACCACAAATAGACGCTTTTAGTGCGGATGAACTTGATAAACCTCTGATGCTACCAGAATTACTAGATGCTATAAAATCACTCCAAGGCGGGAAAGCAGCAGGCCCTGATGGTTACCCTGCAGAATTTTACAAGAAATTCATCGCTCAGCTAGCCCCCCCTCTTATTAGCAACATTTACAGAAGCCAGAGATAACCAATCTCTTCCACAAACCTTTCGCCAAGCACTAATCACTGTCTTTCCAAAACAAAATAAGGACTTATTACAATGTGCATCATACAGACCAATTTCACTTCTGAATAACGACGTTAAAATACTCTCTAAAATCTTAGCCAGAAGGGTGGAGAAAGTGCTCCCCTCGGTAATATCACAAGACCAAACTGGATTTATTAGGGGCCGGCACTTATCTTCCAATCTTCGACGCCTGTTTAATGTAATATACTCACCAACTAAATCAAACATTCCAGAAATATTATCATCATTAGATGCAGAAAAAGCATTTGACATGATTGAATGGAAATACCTTTTTACTGTATTGGAGAAGTTTGGGTTTGGCCCAAACATCTGTGCATGGATTAAATTACTGTATACTAACCCAGAAGCTTCAGTTTGCATCAACAACATTTGCTCAGACTACTTTAAACTAGAACGTGGCACTAGACAAGGATGCCCCTTGTCACCGCTGCTGTTTGCGATTGCCATTGAACCACTGGCAATACATTGTCGAAACACTGATCAGATAAAGGGGATTGTCAGAGAAGGACTGGAACAGAAAATCTCATTATATGCAGATGACATGGTACTGTATATATCAGACCCAGAAAATTCTGTACCTGCAGTTTTAGCAGCACTCACAGAATTTCAAAAGATCTCTGGTCTCAGAATTAATCTGAATAAAAGTGTACTCTTTCCAGTGAACTCTCAAGCATATAATATTAGATTAGATACCCTACCTTTTATCATTGCAGAACAGTTTAAATACCTAGGGGTAAACATCACAAGTAAACATAAAGCTCTATATCAACAAAATTTCGCCGTTTGCATGGAAAAAATTAAACAAGACTTGCATAGATGGTCAACCCTTCATCTCACACTAGCTGGAAGAATTAACACTGTTGATGAATATTCTTCCTAAGCTCCTTTTTTTATTTCAAAACATCCCAATATACATTAATAAATCATTTTTTAGGCAATTAGATTCGACAATAACCTCATTTATTTGGAATTCAAAACATCCACGCATCAAAAGAGCGACCCTACAGAGACAAAAGGCAGAAGGCGGCATGGCTGTACCTAACTTCCAGTTTTATTACTGGGCAGCAAATATACAGGCGATAAGAACCTGGACACAAATAGAAGAATATACACAGGCTTGGTCCGCAATAGAATTAAATTCCTGCAGTACTTCTTTGTATTCCTTGCTCTGTGCTCCAATAAACACACGTTATCGGCAATACACTAATAACCCAATTGTGCTCCACTCACTTAGAATCTGGAACCAATGTAGAAAGTATTTTAAGACGGAGAAGCTTCTATCTGTGGCACCCCTGCAAGAGAACCACCTCTTTCAACCCTCACAAACATATGCAGTTTTTAATATTTGGAAAAAATTTGGAATTAACTTGCTTAGAGATCTTTATATAGACAACGTCTTTGCATCCTATGAGCAATTACATTCCAAATTTAACATTCCAGCTACACATTTCTTTCACTATCTTCAAATCAGAAACTTTGTTAAACAAAACCTTCCAGATTTTCCTCATCTTGCACCCTCATCCATGCTGGAAAAAATATTGCTCAATCTCAAGGATTTAGACTCCATCTCTACAATATATAAAATCATTTTACAATCCCTCCCTTTTAAAGATCCAAGAGGACACTGGGAAAAAGATCTTTCAATTAATATATCAGAAAAGGAGTGGAAAGTAGCAATGCAGAGAATTCACTCGAGCTCCATATGCGCAAAGCATACAATTATACAACTCAAAATTATATATCGAGCACATCTGTCTCGACTAAAACTCTCCAAAATGTTCCCAGGGCATGATCCAACCTGCGAACGTTGTAACCAAGTCCCAGCCTCATTAGGTCACATGTTCTGGTCCTGCACCAAATTAACATTATTCTGGACAAACATTTTTTAATTACCTTTCAGATAGCCTTGGACTTACAATCCCTCCAAACCCATTAACAGCTGTGTTTGGTGTTCTTCCAGATGGGTTTAAAGCGGAGGAAGACAAACAAATTGTGATTGCATTCACTACACTTTTGGCACGTAGACTTATTCTCATAAACTGGAAGAACCCAAACTCTCCTCTTTTAAGTCAGTGGGAAACCGATGTGTTATATTATTTGAAGTTGGAAAAAATCAAATACTCAGTCAGAGGATCCGTACAGACTTTTTTCAAAACATGGCAGGATCTAATCAGTAATATTTTAAAATAAGTTCAAAAGGCACAGAGAATTTATTAACTTAGGTATGTCTCCAAGCCTTAAATTTAACGCCGTTTGGCTTGCTCTCTCTCTCAGGGGTGGGGATCGATCTGTTCTTAATTTTTCTCTTTGTAAAAACTTGATTGCTTTGTATGGATTGTAATAAAATTAATAAAAAAAAAAAAAAAAAAAGGATTGTATGTAAATACAATTAATCTGTTCCAGACCGTACAAACTGTATGTAAATATATTTTTTTAAAGATTTTTAAGCACAAAAATAGTTAATTATACCATAGAATGCACAGCGTAATAGTAAACTAAATGTAAAAACATTGAATAACACTGAGAAAACCTTGAACAGAGAAAAGTAACATTGCAAGAATTCCCTCTACAGCCTTACAAACCCCTCGCTGTAAACACTTTTTTTAATGAGTTTTAAGCACAGGGAAAAACATGAACATTTGAAAAATTCATAATTTAATAAACAACCAAGAAAAGTAACATTGCAACAATGCACGCTACAAACCGATCGCTGTAAACACTTTTTTTTTTTAATGAGTTTTAAGCACAGGGAATACATGAACATTTGAAAAATCCATAATTTAATAAACAACCAAGAAAAGTAACATTGCAACAATGTACTCTATGAACCGATAGCTGTAAACAGAAATGAAGCAGAGGTTAAAAATCCAATAGAAAAAAGTATTCATTAAATACTACGAGTTTAAAACAATGCTCGAATCAATTTCTTTAAAAACAAGCCCAGTGCATTCTTTAACTGCCTTCTCGGCCTTACGCTGCCAGCCCTCTCTCGCTCAATGCACAGGGAGAGACTGAACACGTGCGGAAATCATCGGCGCGTACGAACCGGAAGGGAAACTGGCTTGTTCGTCACTCGAGTGTGTGGTCGTGAACAGATGCAAAAGTTTGGCGAACTTTTTGGTCGTAACCCGATTTGTACATGGTCCAAGACGTTCGTGACCCAAGGTTTCACTGTATAAACATAGCTGTCAATATTATTTCCCCTATGGTTACTAAAGGGATGTGTAGGCTGGAGTCTGTTCTGCATTTACTAAAGAACAATCCCAGGGAGCACGCACCCCTTGCTGAATACAGTTACTAGACCATCAAAAACCCTGTATTATTCCCTGTTGTAGCAAACGGTGGTGCCGTAATACACACTTCACTCAGAGCAGTTCTGTTAAAGAAATTATGACTTTGCTTCAGAATTAGAAGAGGAAAGTATGAAGTGGGAGAAAAATTTCACACAGTATAACACATCATTTATTTCATACATTGCTTTTCCAGGACACTCATTTCTCTTAGGACAAGGGGGTGGCAGACAGGTGTCTGTACAGACTTAAGACAGAAGGCTAAAAGAGCATAGAAATATTTACATTAACAAGCCATAATTCATGAGTCAAGGATATAAAATTCTGTGGAGCTAAGAACAAGATACAGTAGCATGTAAAAGTTTTTACTATAAATGACTAAGAGTTAAAAAAATACATAAATAAAAAATTCCCCAACACTATCAACAAAATTAGTGGGTGTAGGCATTAGAGTTAAGGATCATATTCTAAAATTTCTGAGAAACCTATAGTTCTTTTTATTCAAAATCAGTTTTATGGAACCTGACATGCAAGAAAGGTATTCTGTGTTTTTTTTTTTTTTTTTGTTTTTTTTTTGTTTTAAAAAGAAAATCTACTTGTACTAGTTGGTAGTGTTATATAAATTTAGCATATAGTATGTGGAAAGTATATCAAAATTATTTTACATTTACCCTTTACCAGTAGCTCATAGAACTTTCTGTATATTGTAAAAATCATAAAAGTTTATTCTTTTCCTTAAGCAAAGTCATGTTGTTCAATTGTAGACCACTTGTAGGGATACATGTGTTTTTATGTCTGTATATTATTTTTTATTTATGTTTTTTTTTATTGATCGTAATATGGACACACTCAAAAAGCAAAAAGGATGTGAGGCCTCTAAAAGACCCATAGATCAGATACACATCTTCACTGGTTTGTCTGGAGATTGGCCTCAGCACAGGAACCATGACTTCATATTCTACAGGTTGGCTTCAGCATACACAGGCCACAGGGGAGGACTAAATTCAAAAGTTCAAATATATGTTGGTGTCCTAAGCTACACAAAAATGCCCTTCAAGGCATAGGAACCATCAAAACCTCACCTTTGCGTGCCAAGTCCAACAAGGAACCGTTATACATGCTGAAATGTATTTGTAATTCACAAAAGAAGAACAGAAATTGGAAAAGGCAAAAAAATATTCTCTAAAAGGCAACTCAAAGCCATCTAGTCCAATCAATAATCCCAAGACAAATCCAGAAACCATAAGCAAAAAATTCTTAAACTAAAAAGTACAATACTTACAAGAATGCCCTCTTTGATCAACAATCAATAAACTACTTCTGCAACCATCTCTTTCACCACAAAATGAAGACTGAGAGTAGCCCTAGCAGCAGTGATGTTAGGGTGACTCCATCTCTTGGGATTCCACCCGCAAAATACAATGACTTGCAGCAAAGAACATAAAAACACAATACATGTAAATGGAGTAATTAAACAACACAACATCAATGAAAAACATAATTTTACAAAATGCCAAAATAAAACCAAGCACAGAATTGATAGCAAAAGATCCAAAATATTAAGTATACAAGAAATAAGATAGGGCATTACTGTATTAACCCAATGATAAGCCGCCTTACATTATAGGCCGCCCCATTCTATAAGCTACAGAACATGTTCATTTATGTTTTAAAACTCTAAAATAAGCCGCCCCATGTTATTAGCCACGGTGTTACTGAATTTGCTAATCTGAAGTAAAAGAATTTAATTTGGCACGCCCCTTTAGGCCTTTGCAACTCTATAACAACATTATAGTTGAGCGTGAACAATTAAATTGATAAAATTTTGCACTTACCGATATCATGCTGCAACACAAATCCTACGCTGCAGAATTTAAGCTGCAGGTCATTGCTTTCGCGAAAGAAAACGGCAATCGTTCAGCTGGCCGCCACTTTGAAGTAGATGACAAACAAGTGAGAAATTGGCGGAAAGATGAGGAAGCTTTGCACACGCTTCCGGCACGTAGGCATACAATACATACAAGTAAAGCAAATTGGCCCAATTTAGAGAAGTGACTTAAAGTATGGATTCCCATGCAGCACAAGGACAATCAGATATTTTCAACAGTAGCCATCAAAATGAAGGCACAAGGAATGGTGACTGAAATTTTTTTAGATAGGCCGCCCCTTTTAAGCAAGCCGCACCCAATACTCAGGTTTGTAAAATTAATGTATAAGCCACGGCCTATCGTTGGGGAAATACGGTAACCTTGACTAAGTCATAACATACCAATCGTTGAATTTCATTTCTTCAAAATAACATCAAGATGAGTTTGAAAGTATAACTATACCACACTACATAGCAACTTATTCTTTGTGTAAAAGTCTATTATTAAACTTGGTTTAATAATATTACCCTCCTTTATAATTTTAAACAACTTCACCATGTCACCGCTTAACCATTGTTTTCTTTTAAAGGTTCAGCTCCTTCAGTTTTCATAACTCCTACCTTCCAGTCCTAGATTCCGCCTACTTGCATGTCTCTGAAATTTCTCTAGTGCTCCTATGTCCTTTTGGTAATATGGAGACCACATCAGCATATAGTATTCCAGATGGAGGCTCATAAGTGTTGTATATACAGACAGTCCCTGGGTTACGTACGAGATAGGGGAATGTAGGTTTGTACTTAAGTTGAATTTGTATGTAAGTCGGAACAGGTACATTATTTTAATAAATGCTGTTGTTGACCGACTGTAACCAAGTGCTCTTGCAATGAATGATGGAGTTTCACCTCTCTCAGACTTTTTTTATTATTTCTACTTTATTTTCAATGGTGATGTTTTTTCTCTTCTTTACTGTATTACCAGCACTTGCATCAGATTTGTTTCAGAGACATTCTTGAAGGCTGAAGACAAAAGGTTAAGATGGGCTCTTCTGCACAGCACTGTACACTCTGTCACAGCAGGAAGACACTCGTCATCAACACGTCTGATGTACTGACAAGAGACAACTTCCTGCTATGTGCATAACAGTACAAGCAGGCTTGCTATTGAGAATGAATGGGAGCGGCAAGGGGTGGTTCACCACACAGTCCAACTCCACTGCAGTATGCTGCCTGCAGCATCCGCCACCGAGAACGAATACAGTGCGGCCAAAGGAAGGTAGTAATTCACCCACCACCACCCCCATTCAACAGGCAGCCACCCGAGGCACACTACAATACTACCCCCTACAGCCCCGTTCACCCTCAGTGGCCTCCGTTCAGCCACAACCAGGTCACCGCTTGCAGCGTCCTCAGCTGCCCACCGAGAACGAGAGGGGCAGCCGTGTGTGGTGGGCGGGCAGTGAAACGCCCCCCTCCTCTCCATCCAGCCTGCGTCCAGTCAGGAGCAGTAGCTGCAGCTGCATGGTGGGCAGGCAGCAAACCGCCCCATCAAGCCTCCGTCCTGCACACGAGTGATAGCTGTGGCCCCGGTGACTATGGACCATGGGACACCGCTTGCCACCCGAGGGACACTACACTGCGCGAGCAGCGAAATTGCCTCCGTCCAGACACTGCTTGCAGCGTCCCCAGGCTGAAGATGACGGAGTAGCAGTTACAGAGGTGCATGCGTCGCAGCTGTGGCCCCGTTCGTAAGTTGTAGGTCAGATATCCATAACTTGGGGACTACCTGTAGTTTAAATATAACCTCCCTTGAGACATCGAACTGTATAACCTAACATCTTAATAGCCCTTTATTAGCCCTTGAGTACATTGGCTGGATGTAGGTAGCACAGAGTCCACTTTGACTCCTAGGTCCTTCTTAAAAGTAGTACTCTCAAGTTTCCACATGTAATGCTTTACATTTAAATTAAATTTCATCTGCCACAAATCTATGCAAGCCTGTGTTCCGTCCAGGTCCTTCTGTAATGATACTGCAGATTCTGGATTGTTTACCATTCTACTTAGTTTTGTATTATATCCAAGTCAGCGTATCATTTATCTATACTAATAAACGGCAAAGCCCTCACTAACTCACTCACTCACTCACTCATCACTAATTCTCCAACTTCCCGTGTAGATAGAAGGCTGAAATTTGGCAGGCTTATTCCTTACAGCTTCCTTACAAAAGTTGGGCAGGTTTCATTTCGAAATTCTACGCGTAATGGTCATAACTGGAAGTTGTTTTTCTCCATTTACTGTAATGGAGTTCAGCTGGAGGGGCGGAGTTCGTATGACATCATCACGCCTCTCACGTAATCACGCATTACGTAGAAAGCCAGGAAGAGCTACAAAACGCGCTTTAGAAAACATGCATTATATAATTAAGAAGGCAGCGAAACAATTAGAAGCGAGCGAGTGACATATATATAAAACCATATTCAGCAGCTCACGTGAACTGACGCAGTGCGCAGACAAAAAGTAACAGTTCCAAAGAGTGCTGAACAAAAACTGAATTACACTGCTACGCTCAAATAGATAAACCACACGCCGTGGCGCGATACTAAAGCATTCGACTGTAGCGCCCACGTCCGAGGTTCGATTCCCGAGAGGGGATGGGGAAGTATGTACGCGCGCTTCTCGATTTATTTTAACCTCGCATCCCCTTAGTTTGAGACGTATGAAAACGCATGCGGTTAACGCAGAAAGACAGATCACCTATTCACCTATTGAAGCTTCATGAATAATGGATACTTTATTCGCGATCAATGATTGTTTTGGTAAAGACATACTCAGTGTATTCATTAGATGAACGGTAAAAAAGTAAGAGCGAGGGGACGGTAACTTACTGAAGCACACAAGCAAAACCACAATAGCACGCGGGCTCGATGTACTGACTTGCGCGATCACATTCCAAAAAATATTTCTTTTCAAGTTCTATTTAGTCCATATGAGTCAAACTCAAGGCCCACGGGCCACATCCGGCCCGGCGTGTAATTATATCCGGCCCGCGAGATCATTTTATATACTGTATTATTGTTATTAATGGCCCGGGTATATGAAGCGCTGGTAACACAAACTACAGATCCCATTATGCAGCGCTTCAAGCTGCCTTGCCGAACACTTACCGTGTTGCTGCAAGTTATTGCGAAGCTAGCCCACACGATGCTGAAGAGAAAAGTTGATTCTGAAAATAGAGCCTTTAAAAACCGATGGGAGGCTGAGTATATGTTTACTGACATTGCCGGTAAACCCGTGTGTCTCATTTGTGGAGCTAATGTGGCTGTAATTACAGAATTTAATCTAAGACGGCACTATGAGACAAAACATCAGGGTAACCTGAAAGACCTGAATGCAATGCAGAAGATACAGAAAGCAGAAGAATTAAATAAGAATCTGACACTTCAGCGGACGTTTTTACCCGTGCACAATCACAAAGTGATTTCAAGTGAAGCTGCTTTTATGGGAGACACAAATAAACCAGTGCAACTTGCCCCACTTTCCCTGTTGCCAAGTAATGTTGAACCAAGTCGTCACTACGGTGTTCCCAAATACGCACTTTGCTGATAAACTGAGCGCACTGAGTTTGCACGGCGCTTTGGTGACTTTGAAGAACAAAAAAAGTCTGTCTACATGCGGCTCGAACCTTGTGCATGTTTGGTAGCACATATCTGTGTGAGAAGCTCTTCTCAGTGATAAAGACTAACAAAACAGCACACAGGAGTCGCCTCACTAATGAGCACCTGCAGTCCATCCTGAGAATCTCCACAACACAGAACCTCACACCAAACATAAACGAACTTGTTGCCAAAAAAAGATGCCAGGCGTCCAGCTCTAAAATGACATATGAGCAAAGACAACTGAATGATTTGATTTGTTATTGCTGAAAGGAACACATTTTATTTATATTTCCAGGTTTTGTTATGCAGCATGTTCATATTTGAATTTGTATAATTTTGACAGGATATATTTTTATGGAGAGCAAAATCTTTTGGGATATTTAAAATCCAAGTTTATTTTTTATATAAAATTACATAAGAGTAAAGAAATTTGAATGTTTGTTCTTTTAACGTTTACTTTATTTCTAACTTGTATAATTTAGACAGGATATATTTTTATGGAGAGCAAAATATTATAAGTTGTTTAAGGTTTGAGTTGATTTATTCAAGAATAATATTCCTGTCTGTTTTTACCATTCCTACCAAAGATATTTCTGTCGACTAAATAAAAATTCCTTCTATTTAAAATTTAAATAGAACTTGAACAAATATGATAGTTCATAATATCCATGCAGACTTGCACGTAAGAGCGGGAGTTATCCGTTTTAACAAGCAGCGTATTGCACTGATAGGAAATAGTTGTGTGTGTATATATGTAGATATGTATGTATATGTATATATATGTTTATATATGTGTGTGTGTATGTGTATATATATATGTATTTGTGTATATATGTATGTATGTATGTATGTGTGTATGTATGTGTGTATGTATATGTATGTGTATATATGTAGATATATATATGTATGTATATATGTGTGTGTGTGTATATATATGTGTATATGTATAGATATGTATATATATATGTTTATGTGTGTGTGTGTGTAAATATATATATATATATATATATATATGACAGCAACACTCATCACTCACAACAGTGACAAAACAATTACATTGACAATCATGTTACGTTATTTTCAAAATCTTTCCTTTTCTTTTTCATTGCTTCTTTAACACATTACTTCTCCGCTGCGAAGCGCGGGTATTCTGCTAGTATTCTTATCAAGATCATTTGTGCCCATTAAAAAGAACAGTGGCCCTAGCATTGATCCCTGATGGACGCTACTTTTAACATTACCTTATTATGAAATATTCATCATGTTCTATACCTTTGCTTACAATGCTTTATCACCTGTTTAGTTTAATTTGACCCGTAGCATCTCATTTAGTTTATCAAAAAATTTTCTGGAATTCTTAAAAGATAATAATATGCTTTTGTTACTTCCTCATAGATTTCGAGGATACTAATGAAACCCAATCTTTCCCCTCTAAGCTCATGCTTATTGTGTGATCTTTTCTTTAATGATTTCTTCCATTAATTTCCTAATTTATGAATGTTAAGCTTACTGGTCTATACTGTAGTTACTTGGATCAGTCCAGTCACATTTTTATACTATATGCTAACATTTGATAGCTTCCAGTCTTTAGGAGCAGTCTTTATTGATGTATAAATCATAGTAGGATATTACAATTATAAGAAAGAGCAAATTACTTTTTCTGCAATCTAACATTGACTCCTCTGTTAATTTAAAAAGTGCAAACCTGATATTACTTAATTTAAAAACTGTGGGTTGCATTCACATTTGTTAAGGCAGCCTTACTCATTTTGTCCTGCATTTAAAGTTTTGAGGTGTGTAAAATTCATTTCACACCTAAGAAAGTTTACAAACTGTACAAGTGATGCATCACACCTGCCTTTCTTTTGATATAGTTGTTAATTATGTATTTTGTTTATACATGTGAGATCAAAATTGTTAAAAAAAAATATATATTAACATTAAAGAGTAATAGCCTTTGTATGATAACTAAAGACACTTATGCAATCTTAAGTTTTTAAAGGAGTCCATAACTACAATGGGGATGCTAAATCCCCATGTTTAACAGATTCATAGTCCCTAAAATGTTTTCAGTTCATGTTAGCATCAGAATCACAGCTAGAGCAAATTCATCACAGACCCTAAAGTATGTCTAGATCAACTTACTTTCATAAATGTGTGTTACTTATATGGCTTTTAAATATTAACATGCACATTTTTTAAATACTTTTTATACAGTTATGTCACTGTCCAAAAGGTGAAATGTTCTGAATTAAGTCTCAATCAACATCATGCATATCATGCTGATATTTTGAACCGGGAAAGTGTCAATACGGCTCATCAGTATTCTATCTTTTGAAGTTTAAATCTTTAAATCATATTGTGATTATTGCCTCTTGCCTCTTTGGGCTGTGCCCGGCCGATCCCCATGGGTGCAAGCCTGGCCATCAGGTGCTCGCCATCGATCCCCACCTCCAGGCCTGGCTCCAGAGGGGAGCTCCGGTAACCTGCGTCCAGGCGAGGGAAAATGGCGTCCAAATGTTTTGTTCTTCATAGGAGGTTTACTGAACTGCTGTTTGTCTTATCCCTCACTTAGGACCAGTTTGCCTTGGTTGACCCTACCAGGGGCATAAAACTCCCGACAACAGAGCTCCTAGGATCATTGGGACACACAAACCCCTCTACCACGATAAGGTGGCGGGTTGAGGAGGGGTAGCCCAAAGAGGCAACGTGGGTCCCCCTTTCCATGGGCTCACCACCTGTAGGAGGGGCCAAGGAGGTCAGGTGCAGTGTGAGTTGGGTGGTGGCCAAAGGCGGGGACCTTGGCAGTCCAATCCTCGGCAACAGAAGCTGACTCTTGGGACATGGAATGTCACCTCTCTGGAGGAAGGAGCCTGAGCTAGTGAGCGAGGTTGAGAGGTTCCGGCTAGATATAGTTGGGCTCACCTTGACGCACAGCTTAGACTCTGGAACCAATCTCCTTGAGAGGGGCTGGACTCTCTACCACTCTGGAGTTGCCTCCGGTGAGAGGCGGCGACCGGGTGTTGGCATACTTATTGCCCCCCAACTTGGAGCCTGTTCATTACCCCAGTGGACGAGAGGGTAGACTCCCTCCGCCTTCAGGTGGGGGGACGGGTCCCAACTGTTGTTTGTACGTATGCGCCGATCAGTAGTTTGGAGTACCCATCCTTTTTGGAGTCCCTGGAGGGGGTGCTAGAGGGCATACCTTCTGGGGATTCCTTCCTTCTGTTGTGAAACTTCAGTGCTCATGTGGGCAATGACAGTGAGACCTGGAAGAGCGTGATTGGGAGGAATGGCCCCTCCGATCTAAACCCAAGCGGTGTTTTGTTATTGGAGTTCTGTGCTCGACACGGATTGTCCATAACAAACACCATATTCAAGCATAGGGGTGTTCATATGTGCACTTGGCACCAGGACACCCTAGGCCTCAATTCAATGATCGACTTTGTGGTTGTGTCGTCGGACTTGCAGCCACATGTCTTGGACACTCGGGTGAAGAGAGCAGCAAAGCTGTCAACTGATCACCACCTAGTGTTGAGTTGGCTTCGATGGTGGGGGAGGATGCCGGTCAAGCCTGGTAGGCGCAAATGTGTTCTGAGGGACTGCTAGGAACATCTGGCAGAGTCCCCTGTCAGAAGTAGCTTCACCTCCCACCTCTGGCAGAACTTCGACCACGTCCCGAGGGAGGTGGGGGACATTGAGTCCAAATGGGCCATGTTCCATGCCTCTATTGTTGAGGCGGCTGACCGGAGCTGTGGCTGTAAGGTCGTCGATGCCCATTATGGGGGCAACCCCCGAACCTGTTGGTGGACACCGGCGGTGAGGGATGCCGTCAAGCTGAAGGAGGAGTCCTGCAGAACCCTTTTTTCCTGTGGGACTCTGGAGGCAGCTAATAGGTACCGGCAGGCCAAACGGAATGTGGCTTCGGTGGTTGCTGAGGCAGAAATTCGGGCGTGGGAGGAGTTTGGGGAAGCCATGGAGAACAACTTCCCGGATGGCTTTGAGGAGATTCTGGTCCACCATCCAGCGTCTCAGGAGGGGGAAGCAGTGCAGTGTCAATGCTGTATATGGTGGGGATGGTGAGCGCTGCTGACCTCGACTCAGGACGTTGTGGGTCGGTGGGGGGAGTACTTTGAAGACCTCCTCAATCCCAGTAACATGCCTTCCAATGAGGAAGCAGAGCCTGGGGACTCGGAGGTGAGCTCCCCCATCTCTGGGACTGAGGTCACCGAGGTGGTCAAAAAACTCCTTGGTGGCAGGGCCCCGGGGGTGGATGAGATACGCCCTCAAGGCTCTGAATGTTGTAGGACTGTCTTGGTTGACACGCCTCTGCAACATCGCATGGACATCAGGGACAGTGCCTCTGGATTGGCAGACCGGGGTGGTGGTCCCCCTCTTTAAGAAGGGGGGCTGAAGGGTGTCTTCCAGCTACAGAGGGATCACACTCCTCAGCCTCCCTGCAAAAGTCTATTCGGGGGTCCTGGAGAGGAGGGTCCGTTGGATAGTCGAACCTCGGATTCAGGAGGAACAGTGTGGTTTTCATCCTGGTCACGGAACAGTGGACCCGCTCTACACCCATGGCAGGGTCCTGGAGGGTGCATGGGAGTTTGCCCAACGTCTACATGTGTTTTGTGAACTTGGAAAAGGTGTTCGACCGTGTTCCTCTGGGGATCCCGTTGGGGGTGTTCCGAGAGTATGGGGTACCAGACCCCCTAATAAGGGCTGTTCGGTCCCTGTACCACCGGTGTCAGAGCTTGGTCCGCATTGCCGGCAGTAAGTCGAACCCGTTTCCAATGAGAGTTGGACTCCGCCAGGGCTGCCCTTTGTCACGGATTCTGTTCATAACATTTATGGACAGAATTTCTAGGTGCAGCCAGGCCGTTGAGGGGGTCCGGTTTGGTGGGCTCAGGATTGGGTCACTGCTTTTTGCAGATGATGTTGTCCTGTTTGCTTCATCAGGCTGTGATCTTCAGCTCTCTCTGAATAGGTTTGCAGCCGATTGTGAAACGGCTGGGTTGGGAATCAGCAACTCCAAATCCAAGACCATGGTTCTCAGCTGGAAAAGGGTGGAGTACCCTTTCATGGTTGGGAGCGAGATCCTGCCCCAAGTGGAGGAGTCTTGTTCTAAGGAGGAGGCCCCAGGGAAGACCCAGGTCATGCTGGAGGGACTATGTCTCTTGGCTGGCTTGGGAATGCCTCGGGATTCCCCGGAAGAGCTAGAAGAAGTGGCCGGGGAGAGGGAAGTCTGGGCATCTCTGCTCAAGCTGCTGCCCCACAACCCAATCTCAGATAAGGGGAAGAGGATGGATGGATGAATATTGTGATTATTATTGTATCATTGAATGCTGATAATAAATTTAACCTGCTAAGAAAGCAGTCTGAACTTAAGAGTTATTTTTGCAGGATCCGCAAATTTGATTATCATGATGGGAAAAACATTTGACTGCTATAACATAGTACTGTTATGCAAAGAATGACCCATACAGTAAAAGTAAAATATTTACATTTTTCCACAGGAAAAAGAAGCATATCCTAATTTGGATTGTGAAAGCACACTGTATGAGGGTTTGTCTGACCTTTTTCCAGAAGAATATATGAATGGTGGATACAAAACGATTGACAGTGGCAAGCTACATGTACTACTAGATCTCCTTCTTGCTATTCGAGATTTGAGCCCCACAGAAAGGTAAATTATATATTTGAATGTTATTGTATATCTTTTCCTTATTTCTCCCACATTCAGCAGATACATTTTAAGAACAACTTAAATTTCATAATTATCTTGACCCTGTACTTTGTACATGTAGTAATACTATGCACATTAGGTGTCTGTGGCACAACCATTGTTGCTTGTTTGAGCTGTAGTAAGCTGTAATAGCAATAAAAAATGAAAAACATTATTTGTACAAAATCTTAATTTATTTATCCATTCCTAAATAATTAAATGAGCAGGCTATTTCGTATCAGTGCAATACGCTGTTTGTTAAAACGGATGACTCCCGCTCTTACGTGCAAGTCTGCGTGGCTATTATGAACTATCGTATCTGTTCAAGTTCTATTTAAATTTTAAATAGAAGGAATTTTTATTTAGTCGACAGAAATATCTTTGGTAGGAATGTAAGTTAAATGTAGGTATCATTGCATAAATTTTTCTTCACCATACAAATGTAAAGAGTAAATTCGCCTTACATTCCAACCAAAGATATTTGTGTCGACTGAGTAGAACTTGAAAAGATATATTTTTTCGAATGTGATCGCGCAATTCAGATCGAGTTGACACGCACAGACGCATCGAGCCGGCGTGCTATTGTGGTTTCGCCTGCGTGCCTCAATAAGTCACCCTCCCCTCGCTCTTACTTTTTTACCGTTCATCTAATGAATACACTGAGTATGGCTTTACCAAAACAATCATTGATGGCGAATAAAGTATCCATTATTCATAAAGCTTCAATTGGTGATCTGTCTTTCTGTGTTAACCGCATATTTTTTCATACTTCTCAAACCAAGGGGATGCGAGGGTAAAATGAATCGGGAAGTGCGCCTACATACTCAGTGCACCCCCTCTCGGGAATCGAAACTCGGACCTCGGCGCTGCGCCACGGCGTGTGGTTTGTCTATTTGAGAGTATGTAGATCGGGGTATATATATACATATATACCCGCGCTTCGCAGCGGAGAAGTAGTGTGTTAAAGAAGTTATGAAAAAGAAAAGGGAACATTTTAAAAATAACGTAACATGATTGTCAATATACAGTAATTGTTTTGTGAGTGTTGCTGTCATCAAGGATTTGATTATCATTATTTCTTTCAATCAGGTTTGTATTTGTAGGATTTGTTGTGTTCAAGTTACATTCCGTGTTTGTCAATCGTTGTAAAGATAACAGGTTTCATTCATCGATTCGTTTCTTACTGCATCAATAAGCAGCTCATCTTCCTCTTTATCTGAGACGTGACACACTGCATGCACGGGTTTTTTTTTTACACTGTCTTCCTTTAGCGGGACATTGACTTTTTCTACCGTGTGCTTTGTTTCCGCAGTAGCTGCACTTATGAATATGCTTGTATGTATCACACGCTTCATATTTTTTTGCTGCCTTCTCAATTGTGTAATTCGGTTTTTGTTCAGCACTCTTTGGAACTGTTGCTTTTTGTCTGTGCACTGCGTCATTTCACGTGAGCCGCTCGGTGTACATGCATCGAAGGTTCCCAGCTGTGCTGGTGCCATCTCGTGCGATGTCCACGGCTGTATTTAATGTTAGCTAAGACCCGGCACTAAAAAGTTTCTCTCACAGTTTCGCCGAGTTTGTGCCAAACACCACCCTGACCATCTCATCTTCCTCTGCATAAGCACAGTCCTTCAGCCGTGAATATTTAGCGGCAGTGTTTCTATTGGATTGCCGCTGACGGATGGCCTTATATAACGTAACTCCGCCTCCCACGGGCATCGAGCAGAAGTCTATTATAGTCTATGGACGAAAAAATAGGTTCCAGTTATGACCATTACGCATAGAATTTCGAAATGAAACCTGCCCAACTTTTGTAAGTAAGCTGTAAGGAATGAGCCTGCCAAATTTCAGCCTTTTACCTACACTGGAAGTTGGAGAATTAGTGGTGAGTGAGTCAGTGAGGGCTTTGCCTTTTATTAGTATAGATTAGTGTTACTATGG
This sequence comes from Polypterus bichir lapradei, assembly GCA_026402145.1. NCBI lineage: Eukaryota > Metazoa > Chordata > Cladistia > Polypteriformes > Polypteridae > Polypterus > Polypterus bichir. The sequence goes on from JANRMT010062842.1 coordinate 30,849,136, forward strand.
CTGCACTTATTTATATAGCACATTTTCATGCACGAATAGTATAGCTCAAAGTGCTTTACAACAACAATAAATAGAAGAAGAGAAAAAAATTAAATATCTGTAAATTAAGTATCCAGGATAACTTAAACGTTTTTTAAACCCATTACCTAGTTACCATTGCTGATATCACAGTCAAAATGTTAAATAGCAAAACAAGGACCTAGAATAAGGAGAAAATAAATCTTTTGGGGTCCATGGTCTTCAATAGGATTAAACCATAGCTGTTCAATGCCAAATTGTTGTCCATCCCCTTTTGAGTATTCATTACTATATGGACATTATCCAAGTCACTATCTGTCATAAAATAATTGAATTTTGATTATGTCAGAATCACTAATAATAATAATGTATTTTATTTAATTGTTTCTCTAGACACTTGATAAAATAAGTGTCTGTGTATCTGTGTGTTTGTGCAGTTGCTTTGTCTCTATCATTCCAACAGAGAGCACATCACAAATATTCGTGATAATAAAGTGCATTGTATTTGTCATTTCAGCAGATGGAAGGCGCATCACAAGTAGTTAGTACAAACTACATTAGTAGTTTGTAGTTATTAGTAGTTATACATTATATTACTATAAATGTTTGTGATGCACCATCTGATGAAATGACAAGTTCAGTACATTTTAGTACTACATGCCTTACAAAATACATTCCAATAGATGGTGCACTTGAAACATTAATGCTGAGGTCTATGTTGATAACTTAAATTTCAACCCGACCTAGATGGATGGCACAGCTAGTTACAAGATAAAGCCATAAAACGGTGCAGCAAATAAATAGGTAAAATAAGCACACATCTAGTAAAGATTACAATAAAACAAGTAATTAGAATAATTTTGAAGGATTTGCTTTTATGGCACAGTGAAGGCAATTATGAAAAAATGACTTTTAAGGGGTTTTTTTTATTATTATTAAATAAGGAAATAGCCTGGATATATTGAGGGTGGGAGTTTCAGAACTGAGAAAAAGCATAACTAAAAGACTGACTGCCCATGGAAGACAGGCAGACTGAAGGGACAACAGGAAGGCCAGAAGTAGGAGAAATCAGTGAGCACTCCCAGTGTATAAATTTTTAGAAGGTGTTTTAAATTAAGTGGGAGCCAGATAATGGGATGCTTTGTAAGTGAAGACAAGAATCTTAGTCAATATGATACTTGTGAACCAGTGAGGTTTATATAGAATAGGGGTAATGTGACATTAAACCTTAATTTAATTTATTAAGCCTCTATAAGAATTTTGAACTAAGTGCAGCTTGTTTAAAGGGTTAGCCAGGATATACAGTATGACAATAAAATGTAGTTTAGCTTTAATGCAACAAATACATTAGTGTCTCAGCTGCAGAATAGAACAGTGAAGAAAATGTTATAAACATGTTAAAAGGCGGCACAGAATTTAGCATTAATGTGAAATTGAAAAGACAAGAGTGTTGTCAAAAGCAACACCAAAGCTCTTGACTTGTGGACATAAAGGAATATCAATGTTATCGATACAGATGTTAGCATTTCCAAATTTTGAAAGAATGGCATTAGAGACCACAAGGAGAATTTCAGACCTGTCATTATTAAACCTGAGCAGATGATGTACTATTAAACTTTTAATATCATGAAGCAAAAAAAACAAAGAGGACAGATGACAGAGAAGAAGCTTGAGGTGGTTTGGTAGAAATATAAAGTGGTAAGTAATAAAAACCAAAGGGCTCAGTACTGAACAAAGTGGCACACCATCGTTAACAGGTGACTTGCTAGAAATGCAGTTATTCAGTTGAATAAACTGAAATCTATGTTAAGTAACACTGAAACCATGAATAAGCAGTACCAGTTATACCCTGTGAAGACAAGCATTCTAATAATAGAATGAAATGCCAAACTAAGATCAAAAAGGAGAAAAATACGGTGCCCTTCATAATGTTTGGGACAAAGACAAGTTTTCCTTGATTTACTCCATAGTTTAAAATTACAAATGTCCATGAATTGCACACCTCAAACAGTCGTTCCATGCAACAGATATTCATCAAAGTACTAAATGTGACTGTTTTAATATACCTACCAATGCTATGTCCCAAACATTATGGTTGTCTGAAATATGAAGGCGGGGGGGATGGGATTTAAGAAAAAAAAAATGTGATGTAATTTCTACATGGTGTGACTAAAATGTATGAAGATAACCTTAAATATCTGCAATGTGCACTTTGGCTGTTGCTCAATGGGAATAGCTTCATCAACTGTACTAAAAAAATCTTTGACACAAAATAATTTTAATATTCAAGCATTATATTAGTACAAGTTCTATTGGGAGGTCTACAGAGAGTTCTTTAGACTTCATGAATTGGTTTCTTTCCTGACCTACAGTGTGAATTGTGTGAATTTATATACAGCAGTGTGTTTTAAACTACTGTATTTCCATCCAATTCAATTTGCCACAAGTGGACTCCAAGTTCTAGACACAAATCCAGAATAATTAAGACAAAAAGGATGCACTTGATTGCAAATTGGACTGCAACAGCAAAGAGTCTGAATATTTAAATAAATTAGTTTTTGATTTTTAATATATTTGCTAGCCATTTAGAAAACATGTTCTCACTTGGTCATTATGGGTTATTGAGTGTAGATTAATGGGGAAAAATGGCAAACTTATCAATTTAAAATTAACTCTACAACATTATAAACTGAGCAGAAAATATTTTGACCGCTTCACTTTGCTTTCTGATGTACAGAGCATGTATTAGAGTGTTGTGTATTGCTATGTTTTGTCTGTGTGTGAGACTTGATTAAAATAGAGCATTTGCTCCTAAAACTTCATGTTTGGTAGCCTCAAAGGGAAGGTAGAATGGATCTCTTTCTAGCATTTTTTCACTTTAGAAGGATTTTGATGTTTTTTCAACAACCCAGGAGCAAAGGAAAGTGTGAGCATGTTTGGTGTGTTGGGTCTCAGTAGTGAGTATGAGTGAAAAACTTCAATGGAGAGTAGTAAGTAAATAATTAGCTGGCAGCATATCTGTTAAAAATAAGCATCTACAGTGGGGGAAATAAGTATTTGATCCCCAGCTGAATCTGTACATTTGCTCACTTACAAAGAAATTAACATCCTCTAATTTTTATGGTAATTTCATTTTAATGGAGAGAGACAGAATATAAACCAAAAATCAAGATTAAAAAAAAGATAAAAGTTAAAAGGTCGGTCTCAGGTTTGCCAGTGAATTTCCAGGCCTGTACATGTGTCTTCTTTAGTAGATGGGCCTTGCGGGCACTGCAAGATGTCAATCCATTACAGCATAGTGTGTTACCAATGGTGTTCTTGACGACTGTGGTCCTAACTTCCTTCAGATCATTAACAAGCTCCTCCAATGTAGTTTTGGGCTTATCCGTCACCTTTCTCATGATCATCCTCAATCCATGAGGCAAAATCTTGCATGTAGATCCAGACCAAGGGCAATTGATGGTCATTTTATATTTCTTCCATTTCCAAATAATTGTACCAACAGTTGTCACCTTCTCACCAAGTTTCTTGCTTATGGTCATGTAGCCAATTCCAGCCTTGTGCCTGTCTACAATCTTGTCCCAGACATCCTATGACAACTCTTTGGTCTTGCCCATGGTGGTGGAGAAAGGTTGGAATGGAAGAAATTGATTCTGTGGACAGGTGTGCTTTATACACATAACGCAATGAGATTAGGAGTATCTGTAATTGATTGACTGTAATCTTTGTGCCACATGGGTACACAGCCAATCTGTGGAAGCCAGAATTCTGACTGGGTTGTAGGGGATCAAATACTTATTTTTCTCAATGTATGCTAATCAATTTACAACTTTTATGTAAGGTGTTTTTTCTGGGTTTTTGTTTGATATTCTGTCTTTCTCCATTAAAATGAAACTACCATAAAAATTAGAGTGTTCATTTCTTTGTAAGTAAGCAAACTTACAAATTCAGCCAGGGATCAAATACTTATTTTCTCCCACTGGAAGTGTGTTTACCGGTGAAAAAGGAAGTAAAAGATTTCTAGTTAACTCAGGTACATTAAGGTGGGAAAGCATTTTTAGCAGACAGCTTAAGTCACTCAGAAGATAGTGTGATCTGTGGGGGCACCAGTGAGCTCCCAAACATAACTCAAGTATCAATTCAAACAGTGAAGTATTTTCACAAATACCTCACAGGTGATACACAAATATTGCACAAGCATAATTCCCCTTATATTCTCTGTCTCTTCTCCTTTGTTCCTGTCCTTTTACTCCTTACTATCACCTTCTCTCTTTGTGGTTTCCCTGGATTTTGACTTACGACTAAGCTCCAGTCACTATTATTACTTCCCCATGGGTCACAGGAATCGGGCATGTGTTCGACTAGACCAATTGTGACACACCAAACACAAATATTAGTTCAAACAGTGATTTATTTTTGCAAATACCTCAAGAATGATACACAAATATTGCATCAGCACAATTCCCCTTATATTATCTGTCTGTTCTCCTTTCTTCCTGTCCTTTTACTCCTCCAGGCAAGCTTAGTCCACATCCACCCGACTCTGGCTTTCCTGGATGAGGATGGATGGCTTCTTTTATTCTGGACCCAGGAGCACTTCCATTGTGACGCTTCCATAAGTAGGAGGTACTTTTGGGTCAGGCGGATGTTCCTTTGGGGGAGGGTGGGATGGGGTTAGAAAAATGTGTGTGATTTGTTCCTGCAACTCCTCTAGGTGGCACCCATGGAACACCAGAAGGATGTGCTATAGGACTACACTTCCCAGCCTGTCCTGTAGGTATCCAACCAGGTACTGTAGTCCAGGAGGACTGCCACCTATTGTGTCAGGGGAGGAAATAGTCCATACAATTGGTCTTCAATTGTCCTTCCATTAAACTAGCCTTCCGGCTAGGAAAGGAACCTTGAATCATCCCTATTAAAATGCCAGCCCATGCCTGGTGACCATCACAGAAGAAAGTATTTAGTAGTGAAAGCATTATAAAGTGTTAATACAGGGGCGTAGAAAGAGGTCCAGTAAGTATTAAACAGGCCCTGTAGTTTGTTATATTCGTTATTAAATTAAATAGTTTTTAAAGGGTTTAACTGACACCAAACAAATTTTAATCATGTGTACAGTATAGTGAAAATCCTGTATGATGTTGGACTTTTTGCATTTCTGGCTACAATGTGAATTGTTAGTGATCAAACTAAAGGAAGTGGGAATACAGGGCACAGTGATGGGCACAAGATTGGCTCAGACTCAGGAAATAAAGGGTTATGGTGAAGGGGACATTTTCAGAATTAAATAATGTTAAATGTAATGTCCCTCAGCGTCAGTGCTGGAGCTGCTTCTCTTTTTAAACATCTTCTTTTGGCTGCTCCCATTTAGGGGTCGCCACAGCAGATTATCCGTCTTCATCTGTTCCTGTCCTGCCTTTTACATAATTTTCTGCCACACCGACTGCCTTCATGTCTTCCCTCACCTCATGCATAAGCCTCCTCTGTGGCCTTCCTCTTTTTCTCTTGCCTGGTGGCCCCATCCTCAACATTATTTTCACAATGTACCCCTCATCTCTCTCCTGCATGTGCCCAAACCATCTCAGTCTAGCCTTTCTCACTTGGTCACCTAACTGTTGTACCTGTATTGTCCCTCTAATATACTTCTCTCTAACCCTGTCTACCCTTGTTACTCCGGGTGAAAATCATAGCATCTTCAACTCTGCCACTTCCATCTCTGCCTACCTGTCTTTTTGTCAGTGCCACTGTCTCCAAGCCATGCAACGTAGCTGGTCTCACTACCTTTTTATAGACATTGCCTTTCATACTTGCAGTTACTTTTCTATCATAAATCACTCCTGTCACTCTTTTCCACCCAGACTACCCTGCCTGCACTCTCTTCTTTACCTCTGTGCTGCACTCTGTTGCTATGGACTGTTGAACCCAAGTATTTACATTTGTGTACCTTCACCACCTGTGCTCCTTGCAGTCGCACCCTTCCACCACCTTCCCTCTGATTTACACACATGTACTCCATGTTACTCTTACTGTCTATCATTCCTCTTCTCTCCAGTGCATACCTCCACCTCTCCAGGTTCGCCTCAACTTGCTGTCTACTCTCATTTCAGATCACAATGTCATACAAGATCATTAAAGTCCATGGAGACTTTCTGTCTGACCTTGTTTGTCAACCTGTCCATCTCCTTTGCAAGCAGGAAAGGACTCACAGTTGATTCTTGATGTAATCCCATTGTCATCCAACACTGAGACAAGTAATCAGATCCTTTGCTATGACACTTGAAATTTGGCTCAGGTGCATCCCATTCTGTTGATCATTATTGAGATGTGTCCATGTGTGGTCAAATCATTTGATTGGAAATGATTGGGAAAGTCACTCAACTGTCTATAAGGCATGGAAGAAAATTTGTAATGGACACCCCACACTGGAATGCCCGGGTTTATGCAAAAAAAAACACAGGCAGGAAAAAGCATCAATCATTCTTTATCTATGTTTTGCAAGAGGCAACAGCATATCTTATTAGCATGTGTTGCTAAGAAACGAGTGTGCTCTATACTATATTTATGCAATTCATTGATTAGATCACTACTCACAAAAAGGAATTCATTACAAAATCAGAAAACATTTAGCATGATTGGTTGCTAACCCAATTGCTAACGGTGTAGCATTGCCACATAAAAATGTATATATTTTTTTTTTTCTTCTTCTCGCTATGTAAAATCCCGTTGTCATTTGAAAATATGGAAGATAAGACAGACGGGTTGGATAGAGAGGACCTTTTGGGAGGTACAGGGCTGTCATTTGTGATTTCCGGGAGTGCCATGGAAACGGACGCACTATTTAAATAGGGGCGCGAAAAGGCAGGAAGAGAAGGAAGAAAAGACAGCCCGAGTTTTTATGGTGAAGGAGGAAAGGACATGATCCGTCTGAGTCCAGGAGAAAGATTTGTTTTCAGGGAGCACCACAAGTCCATCGCAGTCTGGGGTGGCCACCTTGAAGATTCCAGATACGCTTAGGTTACCGTGAAAGGGAGCAAAAGCAGTGTGAGCTGTAAATCTTTTATTCTGGGATTGGCATGTCTAAGGAACTGAACTATGGGGAAATAGGGAAACGGAAAAAAGACTAAATCGAAAGGACGGAGGGGAAAATTCTTGGATATATAATTTTATGCTTTGTGTTCATTGTATATATTGGAAGTCGGGGTGTTGTAAAAATGTATTAATTATAGTTTTTTTGTTGATGCATTTTTCTCTGTGTGGTTTAGTTAATATCGCTTTTATTATTATAAATCATCTTTCGGCGCTGTGGGAAGGGGTTGAAGGCAGTTTGAGGTTGACCTGCAGTCATCAGTATAATTTTTCAGTGTAAACTTAGTAAAGTGTAGCGGATACAATTGTTACAACGGGACATGACAAACATTAATACTTTAAGTAACCTCAATTAACCCTGTCCACTAGGTTGATTTGGAAGTCCTGTTAGGATGTTAGAATGTATATGACTTTTTAAATGTATTATTATTATTATTTTTTATTTTAAGAGATGTGTTAATGAGTGTGTGACTTTGCACGTTCATCCAGTTTTCTCATGGTTCATCAAACAACTAATCTAATTTATAATCCACCTGGGTACATTAACAGGAAATTTAGTACTAAGCATTACAATAGAATAATGATTATACCTTAAAAGTAACATTTTCTCTTAAGTGTTATATAAAAATAACAAAAAATGCATTTATCATATTGAGTAATGAAAAAACAGCATCAGCTTTTAAGCATAAGCTCAGAACAACAACATTTATTTATATAGCATGTTTTCATACAAATGATATAGCTCAAAGTGCTTTACAAGATGAAGAAAGAAAAATATAAAAATAATATTAGGTGATACTAAGTAACAAAGAATAAAGTAAGGGCCGATGGCGTGGAGGACAGAATAAAATAAAAAAAAAAAATCTCCAGAGGGCTGGAGAAAAAAAAACAACAAAATCCGCAGGGGTTCTGAGGCCACAAGACTGCCCCGTCCCCACTGAACGATATGAAACTCGGACACACACTAGGTGCACATTGTACCATTACAAAGGTCCCACTGTTGACAATGTATATCAGAGCAAAAACCAATTCATGAAGTCACTGGAATCGGTTGCAGAAGTGAGAGATAGGATTGTGTCAAAGTAGAGATATGGAGAAGACCAAGAAGCCTATGGTCACTCTGGCTTAGCTACAGAGAACCTGAAGACAGGAAAAATTTCCAGAAGGACAACCACCACTGCAACACTTCAGTTATCTGGACTTTATGACAGAGTGGCTGGATGACACATCAAAACCCACTTGGAGTTTGCAGTAAGAGACCTAACGGACTTTGAAACTGTGAGAAACAAGATTCTCTGGTCTGATGAAACCAATATTGCTCTTAGAAATATGCTAAGAAGTTCTGTCTGGAAGAAAGCAGGCACTCCTTATCACCTGTGCAAGTACGAGGGATATCCAGAAAAAAAGGTTACAAGTGCCCTGGAGGGTGCAGGGAATTTTTTTTTTTCGAAGGTTGGCATACCTGGGTGTAGGGGGGTCCCAACAGTCAAAATAAGCCCGGGACCGCGTCAGTCAGTTGTGAAATGTCATCACAGCAAGCAAGTTTGTCAACCACTGCTGAGGCTGTTTGCTCCACCTACCGCCGATGCGAGATTCGTTCGGTCATCAAGTTCCTCACTTTGCGTCGCGAATCCGCGGCCGAGATCCATCGTCAGCTTGTGGAAGAATTGTGAAAGAATTCTTGGGTGGGAAACGTTTTTCCAACGATGAGGAGGTGAAGGAGACAGTGGAGAAGTGGCTTTCGGAGGTGGAGCGGCGCGTATTCGACGAGGGTATAAAAAAGCTGGTGCCCAGGCTGAAGAAGTGCATCGAAGTTGACGGCGATTATGTTGAGAAGTAAACACATATTTTGGAACATACCCTGTAAATTTGGTTGAAATATATTCATTTTTCGATTTTTAACAGCTGTTGTAACCTTTTTTTCTGGATATCCCTCGTACTATTTCAACAGAGAAGCATTGTAGTGACATCATCATTGTGGGGTAGTTTTTCAGCTGCAAGAGCTGACATTAGTCAGGGACAAAGAAAGCTGAACAGAAAAAACTATAGTAATATCTTTAATGAAAACATACTCATAGTGCTTTGGGCCTAAGGTTAATCTTCCAACAGGACAATGACTCTCAGCACAAACCAAAGATAACACAGGAGTGTCTTAGGGTCAATTCTACAAACATCTCTGGAGAGACATGAAAATATATGCCCATTGATGTTCTTCATTCAACCTGACAAAGCTTGAGAGGATCTAAAGAGGAGAATAGCAGTAAACCCTGAAATTCAGGTATGTGACACTTGTTGTCCACCTCTGGCCTAGAATATAATGCAAGTTCGGCCTTCAAGGTCTTTTTTTTGTGGCCGTCATGAAGGTATCAGTGAAACAAGTGATTGAGGCCTTTTGTCTTGTTCACACTAGCCGAAAATGTTCAACAAAACAAACAATGTAAACGAAGATTTGTTTGGTCTCCACGTTCATAACTGACGGAATGGTCAATGACAGCTAACAAAATACAGCCAAACTGAATGCAAGTTATGCCAATAGCAGTCAAGCTAGATATTTAATGTGGATAGAGTGCACGCGCACTGTAGATTTTCGTGAGAACCGCTGTAATTATTTCCTGCGGTAACTAAAGTGGCCAATCAAATGGCACTGAAAAGGGTTAAATTTCAGCATGCTTAAATTTCAACAAAAGTAGTCAGATCCTTCATTTCCTCATCTGATAATTATCGTTGTGTTTTACTGGCCATATAATGCAGTTACCGCCGTCAAAGAAATCCAGACATGTAGACGATGAAAATCGACAGTTCAACAGTGAATGGGAGTTGGATTTCTTCATGTCAAGAAGGAAACTCCATGATGTGCCTAAGATGCAAGACGCAAGTAAGAACATTAAAGAGATCAAATGCAAAACAGCACTATGAGAGTTGTAAGTCACACATGAAGTACATCAGTTTAAAAGATGAGGCCAGAAAGCAAGTGTGTGATTCCTTGAACAAGAGCCATACAAAAGAAACGTCCATGTTCGCCAAATTCAAATCATCCTCTCACAATCCGGAAGTTGAGGCAACATTTCGAGTTGCCTTCAAATTGGGTGCCGCTGGAAAACCATATACTGATGTAGAGCTATTCATATAATGCATGCTTGAAATTGTTCAGTGTCTTGAACCATCTCAGCTTCAAAAATTTAAAGATTTACCTCTATCACAAAGGACAATTGTGAGGCGCCAAGGTGAGATCACGGTTGGCTTAAAAAATCAACTGAACAAAATATGTCAAGAGTCCAATACTTTGTATTCTGTAGCGTTGGATGAATCCTGCGATACAATAGATACGGCACAACTGCTTATTTTCATCAGAACAATGTCACCAACATTTGACATCCATGAAGAGTTGTTGTCCCTAATCAGTCTCAAATAAACAACAAAGGCACACAATATTCTCACTGCATTTAACAACACTTGTGTAGAAATGAAATTGGCTCTAAAGAGACTTCTTGCTGTGTGTACAGGTGGAGCGCCTGCAATGGTAGGAACAACGGGCGGTTTTGTGACTCTACTTAAACAACTAATTCACTCTCAATATCCGGAATCCCCCATGTTATTGTCACTGCATTGTACTTTACACCAACAAGCTCTTTGTGCCAAGTCTGCAACCTTGAACAACACATTCGAAGACGCCGTTGGTATTGTGAATTTCATTCGAGCTCGAGCCCTCAATCATCGCCAGTTTAGAGAACTCCTCCAAAATGATGATTCAACTGAGAAAGAGGACATTTTATATTACTCAAATGCTCGTTGGTTGTCAAGAGGATCTGTTATAAATAGAATTTATGAATTGCAAAGCACTATCAAAGAGTTCTATGCATCCAAAGGAGTGGTTTGTAAACTCGATGACATCAACTTTTGCATGAACCTGGCTTTTCTCGACGATCTTTTGAGTGAACTCAACAGTCTGAATAAGCAACTCCAAGGCAGAAATCAAAGTGTCTGTGACCTCTGGCGGAGTATACAAATTTTTCAGCGCAAGTTGAAATTGTTTCACGGCAAGTTTCAAAAGCAGCAGCTCTCCGAATTCTTTCCGTGTCTGAGTAATTTTGCCAGTAACAACCAATCTGTAAAAATACATTTTGATGAGTTCTGTGAAGTGCTCGGTTCACTAGTTGCTGAATTTGAGGTTCAATTCTCCGATATCCGCGTCAATGGCAATGATTTACGGTTGGTTTCAGAGCCACACCTGATGGAACCTGACAATGTGACAGAGAAGTTACAAATGGAATTGTTGGAACTTAGTGAAGATCCAAATGCTCAACACAAGCTATCCCAAAATTCCGTGGATTTGATTTCATTTTGGCCTGATGCTCACATCTACCCTATTCTGCGCGAACACGCTCGACGGGTGTTAACATGCTTTGGTATTACGTACATTTGTGAATGTACATTCTCTCATATGAAGTACATTAAAAAATCTATACTGCACAGTCCTGACAGATGACCATTTGGAAGGCCAGCTACGTTTAAGAACAACAAGTTTTAATGAATTCTCAACCAACAACCATACTCAAAAAAAGTAATTGAAAATTACAGAATTAATTCATGTTATGGATTATTCTTACACTTTTACACACTTTGGGGTCAGTATAAAATTTAATAATAAATAATTAATAAAAGCATGCCTATATATATTGTTAATGACTTCATAATGGTGCGGCCTTGTTCGAGTTAAAGCAGTCGTCAGTGGCCTTAGTTCGAAAAAAGGTTGCCCACCACTGTTCTAGCCCATCAAAGTGCTTCAGTGAATTACTGAGTAAAGAGTCTGAATACTTGTGTCAATGTAATACAGGTAAAATTCCATTACAACGAATATCTTTACAACAAAATTTTCATTACAACGAGGTATTTTTATGGTCCCGAAAGCTTCCCCATATGACACAAGTCTATAGAAATCTCGTTACTACGAAGTACATTCAGCAGATACTTTAATTACAACGAAGTGCACAAAAGACCTTGAGATGCCTAAATGAATCATCCACATAGCAGTTAGTGGCTGCAGATCAGTTATGCACAACGATCCCCAAACAGAAACATTGTAATTTTTATTTCTTTCTTCGAACTTTCCTCATCTTTTTTTTTTTTTTTTTGCCTTTTTTTGTTTCCTGCGGTTTTCAGTGATACTTTTTGCTTATTGCTCGTCAACATTTGAAAAACATCCATTGGAATTTAACTCATTGTTACTCTCCTATAGAAACGTCAGACACAAAAAAATAACAGTTCATATTAGAAAAAAAAAACTTCAATTTTTTGCAGCTCTCGATAGCGGCAAAAAGAAAAAATATGTTGCCAGTGAATTCAAAATTTTGCATCGACACTGTCAACTTTCTTGAAAGACAGAGCAAACAAAGAAGAAAACTCTCAGGGTGCTAACGTAAATTAACTGCATTTGAAGACTTTGAAAAAGCAGTTTTTATGTGGTTCATTGATGCTCGTTCAAGAAACATTCCTATTAATGCGGCACTCATTCAAGAAAATGTGAGTTTTGTAAACTTTCTTGGGACCTCCCCCAACTAGACAGCACGCCGAAGAGCGTCTCGAAGTGTGATCACCTCGTCTGTACTGGGCAATAGCAGGTTCACAGCTATGTTGTGTCTCTCTGCCAAAGTAAACAGCAAAGATCTCGATGGGTGATGCAAGGTTAGGAGCACATAAATTGTAAATGCAGATAACAGGATTACTTGGTCACTGACCTGGCCACGACCCTGCCTGACTGTTGTGTCTGTGTATAGCAGAGTGGCAGATCACGCTACAATAAATAACTGTGCCGTTCCTGTTTCAAGCTGAATAAAGCTGGTTTTGCTAAAGTACTGAGACTAAGCCTCTTGTTTTGGGGTGCAAGACAGGGACTTATAGCACGACCCCAATCTTTTATGATTTGCTTCTGTGGTTCTTCACTGCAACGCTGTGAGCCTACTATAGCCATACACCCGAAAAACGAACAAACAATCTTCCACAGATGCTGCAATTGCACTTCAGGACACACTTCAGTGTGTCGTTCCCGTTGGAGGGGGTCTCAAAAGAGTTCAGAAACCTCACAATATGAAGAAGAAAAGGATGATTCAGCTCCTGATTGATAACTGTGCTGCCCACAACATGCTTCCACATTTAGATAAATTAAACAAGAGAAGTAAAGATCTCTTAAATCACAAAGAAAATCTGCATATGTTAAGGAGCATAACAAATAAATTACTGCACTGCTTGAAAAGCAAGACTCTGAAAAAAAATTTTTTGAGATTAGCCAATTTACTGATCACTGATTGAGTTATTGGAACTGAAAATCTGATTTATTTTTTGGTGGCCAATCCATTGAAGCGACACTAAAACCAAGTCCTTGGTAGGCAAAATTTATTTAACTAAATAAATAGTAGAACAGAGTTTTTCAGATTGAGGAGGACAACCACATATATTTCAACACTAGCATACAGTGCCTTTGTGGATTAAATCAGGCTTGTGTTGAAAGTTTTATATAAGAGAATCCTCTCACAATATTTTACATTTCTGTAATTGTTTTTGTTCCCAAATTGTTTATCAAATTTTTGTAGGCTGTTGTCAATGACGATGTTTAAAATGGGAATCATTTGTGTCCGGTTTATACACTGTAAATATTTAAAAACTCCAAAGCCAAGTGATTTAGCAGTGTAAACTTTTGCATAACTGTGTGTTTCAACATACTTCAAATGTGTGTGTGTTTTATTCAAGACACACTGCTAAGGATTTTACTGTTTTTCTTTTTTTTTTTTTTTTAAAAACAACTACCTCTAGGAAAAGGTTGCAGCTAAAGCTAAAATACCTTTAACTATGTGAATTTCCCCTTGGGATTAATAAAGTATCTATCTATCTATCTATCTATCTATCTATCTATCTATCTATCTATCTATCTATCTATCTATCTATCTATCTATCTATCTATCTATCTATCTAATCAAACATTACCCCTAAGACATGAACATTTTGGTTTAGCAATAAAGCATTATTTCCAGCTCCATAATGGCAACTGTAAAGTTAACATCAGTTTATATAATTGTAGTTAGTAAAACAAAAGTTACCTCAGATTTTCTGTTTTCATATTCATAACTTTGCATAGATTTACATTGCTGAATGTTTTAACTTTACAGGTGCAGTGTGGAAATATGTTTATGCTGCTCACATTTCGCAAAACAGGCCATTGATTCCTATTCTAACAACATCAAAAGACCCTACTACCGTATGTTAGCCATATACTAGCTTCCGAAAAGGGAAATAGAAACTACATATACATAATATTTGAAATGCCAAACAATGAAGTACTTGTAGCCATTACATTGTGTGAACTGTACAGCAGATACATTCTTGTAAATGAACTAGGAAGACTGAATGAAATCTTTCCTCTTCTGAAGTAAATATAATTGTATATTCATATTTACATTTGACCTACTTTACAATTTGAATGATTCTTTGAAATTCAGTTTTTCTTTTCTCAAAATGATAATTAAGTTGGTTTTGTGGCTTCCTATAGAGCATCAAAATATTAATACTTCATGCATTACTAATTCCTAATTCAATTAACTTTTTTTTTTGTGACAGAGTTGTACTTGTATCAAATTACACTCAAACTCTGGACATGCTGGAGAAAATGTGCAAAGAATTTGGTTACAACTACTCCCGCCTGGATGGACAAACACCTGTGTCTCAAAGACAACAAATTGTTGAAAATTTCAACAGCAAATATACCACTGATTTTGTGTTTCTACTGAGTTCAAAAGCAGGTGGGGTTGGGTTAAATCTAGTTGGAGCATCACATTTGATACTATATGATATTGACTGGAATCCTGCCAATGACATTCAGGTAATTAACATGAAACCTTCACACAATTTCAACAAATTTTATTTTAAGATGTTTGAAAATAAATTAATTTAGTAGAAGTTTTTATCCTAAATTTGTTGTGCATAAATATATTTACATTTCAATATAGAATTTTTTTCCATTTTTAATAGTATGTTAAGGTATTTAGCTAGGGTACGTTTAGCTGTGTGTGTTTGTTCCTAGCCACCATGTATTGTAAAGGCAGGTTTACAAAATGGACGACTGCAATAAAAATAGCTGTTAAAAAATTAGGTTGGTTTCTATGAAAACTAAAATGATCATTTTGGCAATTTTCCCATAGATAGGCAAGTTGAGTAAATGATTTTAATTTTCATTATCTTTATTTTGGATCTTACTCCTTTCCCCATTTGTAATTATTGCTATTTTTACTGTAGTACATTAGTTAGTAGCAGTTCTTAAAATTTGTATATAACCAAGTTTGTTCTAATCTGAAGTGTCCATTTCATGGCTAGTGCATTCATTTTTTAGGTCTGTATTCTTTAGGTGTGTTGAGTTTGAAGGGATCATATTTGTAGTGTGATACATGAAACCATGCTTACTTTATGTTTACAGTGAGCTGAAGCTATATTTCATGTTTTATAATCTAATTTATCATTAAACTGTAATTAAGCCAAGAATATTGTAATTATTTTTTTGAAAAGAATTCTTGAAATCATGTAATAAGTCTATAATTTAAAGGATGTAATTTTAATATTGTTTATAAGCAGAAGATATATTTCAATCGACTGTATGAAGTGGATAATATAAGTAACCAATTGCAATTTTCCTTACAAAGGCAATGGCCAGAGTTTGGAGAGACGGACAAAAGAATACAGTTCACATTTACCGTTTTCTAACAACAGGTACGTTTCAAATATATTCCTAAGTAACCTTAGCAATGTGTGTTAATGCATATTTATAGCCATAACATTGATTCTATTTTGCAAAAATGTCTGCTTGGATTTAGTTAAAAAAAAGTATAATACTTAACCTCTGATTATTTTATGAAATTCCAAGTGTATGTGTTTATTTTAAAGATGTAAAATGTTTATTTAAACTGCGATAATAACATTAATATGTGCTTATCTTGAGTAACTTTTCCTGCTATTATATATTATCTCTCCCACAGTTTATGCTATAGCTTCATTGAATCAGCGGTTGTCATTTAATTCTCCTGACTTGTTTGTTATTCAGCTTGGTAATTCATACTTCTTTACATTTTTTTTTAATGAGGTACATCTCCTGATGGTAGAGTCACCATAAGACAGAGAAGACCATATGCAAATGAATTATATTATTGAAGTGTTGCCTATCACTTTTGTATGTGGCATGTTCAAATATTTAACCTATTTCTAGAGAAAAACATGAAAGTAGCAAAGTATGTAAACAAATTAATTATAATACAGTTTGTAATATTTGCTTATCAATTTATTTTGATATTGTCCAATGTCTTTGTTTTATTCTAGAGCTATTTAGAATAAGAATGTATGTGTGGAGGTCTTCATAATGTTGAAGGGGATTTTTTGCCAGTTCCAAAACGGGCAATGTAGAAGCATTATTAGTCTCCTTAATACAGTTCATTGTTTAGAATTCCTTATCTCTAACTGGATGGTCCTTTTAAATGTTTTCTGGGGATTTGGTGATACTGCTTTCTCTTTGTTTTGGTCAGTGGACTAAGCAGGTGCTTTGGAAAAAAGTACTACCCTATCATATACAGCATAGGTATTTCCAGCTTCGCAGAATTTATATAAAATGTGACACAACTGCTTACTAATAGAAAACGGAGTTATAAAATTGTGGACCCAGATCTAGATATTTTATTTTGTAATTGACTTTGGATAAAAGTGTCTGCTAAGCAAGTAAATGTAACTGCAAAGTTATGGGTATCCTTTCTGATATTGCACCATGAATTTGTTATGGTTGCCAGTTCAAGAACAGCAACAACAACATTAATTTCTGTAGCACATTTCCGTGCATAGAATGTAGCTCAAAGTGGTTTACAAGATGTCAAAGAAATAGTTACAAAAAAAGAAAAACAAGTTAAATTAAGTAAAAATAGCAATGAATAAGTAATAAAAAAGAATTAGAGCTTACATAGTACATAATTAGTAGAAAAGTAGAGTCTTTATACATAATTTTGTGTATTAAGTTTCTAATGAGGAGTGCAATGATTATCTCAGATGGCCAGGAGTTGAACTGAAAAAAAAAAAATCTGCAGAGATTCCAAGACCAAAAGACTGCCCAGCCCTCACTAGGCATTCTGCTTAACATAAATGTTCTTAAGTCATTCCTCATTGTTCCCAGGCTTTGTCCCAGAGGATTTAATACAGTAGGCCTCTTGGACAGCTGTGGGACCAGTCTTCATTTGAGCACAACAGAAGGCTGCACAGAGCCCCAATCAGGTGATGGTGGCTGTGGACACCACAGTGAAACTGGAAAAGAAAGCAAAACAAAGTAGAGATTAGTAATTTTTGCAAAGCTCTTTGGAGCTTTTTTGCCACTGTTGAAAAGCAGATATCTTTAAAGTGAAAGGCCTTCCGCTATAGTACTGTACTAATAATGTACGTAAAAGTTTCTATTACATTTTGAAGGAGACCTTTATAACATAGTGTACCGCCTCTTACCTCTCCAGTTTGTAAGGGTTGCCATTGCCATGACCAGAGCATTGAGGAACTGGATGAAAGAATATCCCTACTCAATCAGACCAGGGACAATGAGAAATTCCTTGATTCCATAGTTACAACAGGTGCTACCACTACAACTGCTGGCAGAGAGCTGGCCTCCACCATTCCCTGGTTTGGGCCAGACTTCACCACTCCTTACCCCGAAGCTGCCTTGTACTCTGAGGCAGCCCTAGTCAAACTGTAAGTTTCAACTAGTCAAAACTAGTCAAACTGTAAGTTCCAAACTGGGAGTTTCGCCCAAGGCATTAACTAGCTCTGCTCCATAGACAGTAGTAGAATGGCTTAAGTGCTACACTGCTGCACATTCATCAGAAATTCAACTGGAAAACAGATTCAGCGTCTTTGGTGAACAAAACTATCATCCGCTTACTGGGTCTCCTCATCCTCCTTCTGTGCCAGCCAGGATTCAGTTGCGGGGAACAAGACCTTCAATACCATCACCATCTACAGGCCACTTGAGACAGCAAGCAGGCACTTCTACACTTCCACAATCATCTGCGCCTTTCTCAGGCTACTGGCCAGGCAACAGCAATATCACGGTCTCCCCAGTTTTTAGCTCCTCTTCCAACCACACTGATAATTGGCATCTCCATAATTACAGAATTTTAGTGAAAGTGGTGGATAAATGTTTGTTTTCCCATTGGCAGAATTAATAGCATTACATCCAAGCTCACAGGCTTGCTTGCTGAATATGCTGATGTTGGAAACTTTGTCATTCACGTAGGAACCAATGATACTGTCCAACAACAATCAGAGATTTTAAAAGACGATTTTACTTCACTTGTTCAAATGACCAATAAAGATGTTTTATTTCAGGCCCTATTCCCATGCTGTGTTGTGGATATGGTCGTTTTAGTAGACTACTTAATTTGCATGAATGGCTTCTGAGACAAAGTAAAGTACAAAATATTGGTTTTATTGACAGTCTTTTTTGGGAATGCACCTTGTTTTTATAAATTATGGGATTCATCCCAGCAGATTAGGTTTGCACATGCTGTTAAATAACATTTTACATTCCACTGTTAACTACTCACATGTATGACTACCTATTATTAACAGTTCTGTTCCACTACATTATTTAATTCCTGTTTTAATCAGTATTAAACCTCAAAATTACCTTCTACTGTCTGTGAACCCACAGAGAGTATTCTTATTGTACCTGTTTTTTCAATTCCAGTTTTGGTTAGCAACAGAAAAAATAGAATTCACTCTGCTCATGCAGCTAACTTATCAAATTTGTTGTATGTTCCACAACAACCTGTTCTAGCATTAACTCCTTCAGGAAATTCTGCTAGCTGTTTTCAGTGTTAGATTGCTTACAAAATAAATCATTTTAGTAAATGGTCTTATTACAGTTTATCAGCTTGATTTCATGTTTTTAATTGAAACATGGATAGATAAGTTTGTGTACAGCAGTTCTTGTGGAAACCCTGCCACCCAATTTTAGTTGGGTGATTTTCATTTCTTTGAGTATCTGTGTGCAGTAATGAAGGTCTCTCCCCAGATCTTACTG
This sequence comes from Polypterus bichir lapradei, assembly GCA_026402145.1. Taxonomy (NCBI): domain Eukaryota; kingdom Metazoa; phylum Chordata; class Cladistia; order Polypteriformes; family Polypteridae; genus Polypterus; species Polypterus bichir. The sequence goes on from JANRMT010062842.1 coordinate 30,868,322, forward strand.
CTGTTTATAGGCCTCCAAAGTTTTCTGTTGCTTTTATTGATGATTTCTCAGAACTTTTGTCATTTATCGCTAGAGACTTTGACCACTTTGTTATCACAGGTGATTTCAACATCCATATTGATGATCCAAATGACTGTATTGCTAAAAAATAATTTTCACAGTTTGACACTTTTGATCTGGCACAGCGTGTTAATGGTCCTACTCATGGACAAGGGCACATGTTGGATTTTGCCTTGTCAGACCACTTCTGTATTTTCTTCAAGATTTAATGTCTTGATGTTCAAAATAAATCTGTGTTAAAAAAAAAAAAAAAAAAAAAAGCTACATAATGGACAACACTGCCGCTCTGTTCACCAGTGCCTTACTTAAGACTAACTTAAGTGCTAAGTTAGTTAATGTCATGCTTGATCACTTTAGTGTGAAAATTTTAAGGGTTATTGATACTCTAGCATCTGTTACCAAAAAAAAACATTTCTAGCAAGCAGAAAGCACTTGGGAGTAAAGCTTTACTAGTCTTCAATCAAAAAGAGAATACAGGAAGGCTAAGCGTAAATGAGGAAAACATAAACTGCAGATCTACTACGACATCTAGAAATAAAGCTTACATATTTATAACTCTGAAGTGACCAAGACTAGACAAGTCAAATCAGTTTGCCATTACTGAGAAGTGATTTTTTTTAACTGCTCAAAAGGGTGATGAGATTGCATTATTTTGCCAAAAAAATTGGAAACATTAGGTCAGCCATAAGTTCTATTAAGACAAGACAGATCATCTTATATCTGTAGCACCAATTAAGATAAATATGGCCATTATGTGTGAGTCTGATGATATTGACACCGATAGTCTTCAGGAGATTGTTCAGTCCAATGCCTGCACTTTTGATATTTTGGCTACTGGCTTTTAAAAAATAAATTTTGGTTAGTATAGCAGCAGACTTACTGCAAATAGTAATTGCATCAATTCAAACTGGAATATTTTCCGGAACATTGAAGACTACTATTATTAATCCCTTTTTAAGCAGAGCAGCCTGGGTACCACAGTACTTAATAACTTTAGATTCATTTCAAATCTTCCTTTTATAGGTAAGATAATTGAAAAACCTGTTCCCTTACAACTCAACAAATTTTTAAACTCCAGTGGTTGTCTTGATAGCTTACAGTGTGCCTTCCTCCATCATCATAGCACTGAGACAGCACTTAGTTTTAAATGCTGTTTATTCACAGACTCTGGGGGAAAAAAAAACAGTTCTCTTATTGCTAGACCTCAGTGCTGCCTTTGATACTGTAGACCACAGAATGCTCTTAGAAAGGGTTGAACACTGGGTAGGAATATCTAGAGTAGCCCTCAGCTGGTTTAGGTCATACTTAAAAGGCAGGAATTACTTTGTTGAACTTGGTAATTATTAGTCTGAACAGACAGAAATGACATGAAATACCACAAGGATCTGTTTTCGATCATCTTTTATTTAACTTCTACATGCTTCCATTTTGTAGATTGTTACAAACAACAGCTTAATCTACATTTTCTCATCTAAAAATATTTGTAAAATCAGAAGTTTATTGTTAAATAAAGACTTGGAGAAACTTATCCATGCCTTTATTTTCAGCAGAGTAGATTACTGCAATGCTGTTTTCTCAGGCCTGCCCAAAAAAGACTATTAAAAAAATTACAGTTTGTTCAGAATACTGCTGTCAGAATGTTTGCCAAAATTAAGAAAAGAGAACACATTACTCCAGTACTAAAATTTACTACATTTGCTTCCAGTCAGCTATAGGATTGATTTTTAAGGTACGATTTTAGTATACAAGTCACTAAACAGTTTAGGCCCAGAATACATCGCAGAGATGCTAACCGTTTATAGATGCTATAGATCTCTTGGGGGCCGGATAGCTAATTATACCCAGAGTGAGATCAAAACAGGGTGAAAAAAATTGAATAATCTGCCAAAATGTGTTAGAGGTACCCCAAACAGTAGAAGCTTTCAAATCAAAATTAAAAGCATTTTTATTTTTCTGTGCATTTGACTGATCATGTACTGTGCTGCACTATTACTGCAGCTGTGTCACCATTTTATTTCCTTCATTTTAAGTATTGTTTTCACTTTCTGTCATTTGACTGCCTCTCTAACCATTATTTGGTTGTCTTTTATTTCTTTGTTGTATTTTATCCTTATCATATAAATTTGAATTGCTTAATGGTATTAAATGTGCTATATAAATAAACTTGCTTTGGATTTCAAATCCCTGAACAATACGATAGTTATTGTAATGGGTGTTCAACTAAAATGTAGCTATGAAAAAGCCTAGCTTAGCTCTTGGAATAATAACCAGAGCACTATTAGAATGTCTAAATTTATGACTTGAAATGTAGGGAGACAAGCACCCCAAAATATAGGAAGGAGTGAGATTATTTAAAGCTTCATAAACTTTCAGTAGTATTTAAAAGTTAATTCTAAAGGACAAGGGTAACCATTGTAATGATGCTAAAACTGGAGAGATGTCCTTGATGTTTCATGTTCTGGTTAAGATTTTTGTATTTCTTAGGTAGCTCTGTTAGGGGTGATTTACAGTAATCTAGTCGACTAAAAACAAAAGTGTGAATACATTTCTCAGCATCTTGCAGTGTTATAAGAGGTCTAGCATTTGCTGTGTTCATTAAATGAAATAAATGCAGTCCTAGTAATATTGTTAATATGCATATGAACGTTTACGTCAGAGTCCATGATTACACCTAAGTACTTTACTTCTGCCTTGACTTTAATGCTAATGGATCAACTTTATTTTAAACTTCTTCTCCTTCTCCTTCTTCTTTCGGCTGCTTCCGTTAAAGGTCGCAACAGCGGATCATCTTTTTCCATATCTTCCTGTCCTCTGCACCTTGCTCCATTATAACCACTACCTTCGTGTCCTCTCCCACCACGTCCATAAACCATTTATGAGGCCTTCCTATTTTCCTCTTGCCTGGCAGCTCTATACTTAGCATCCTTCTCCCAATATACCCAGCATCTCTCCTTTGCACATATCCAAACCAACACAATAGGGTTGGGTGATATGGACCAAAAATCATATCTCGATATTTTTTAGCTGAATGGCGATATACGATATATATCTTAATATTTTTTCTTCCCATAAAGTAATAACAAAAAGACAGTTCTAAGTCAAATCCACATGTCCCAAATGTGGCACAGGCACTTTTATTAACATACAGCTGTAGATGTACATGAGAAATGGCTCAAAAATAAACTATCGGCATATATTAAATAATAATGCTCCTTGAATAAAATAAAATTATGTTCTTTTCCTGCATAACAGAAGGCTTACAGCTGTGCAATTAAGAAAATGTAAACAGAAAAGATACAGAGCAAAAATAACAAAAGGCCAACTTGCTCTTTAAAAAGTGGGTTTCCACTGAAGCAGAGAGTTCTTTCATTACCAAAGTGCTCTCTCCTGTATGTAGTCCTGTACAATCATCTAGGACTTTGTGCAAATAACAAAACATGTTACAACTGCCAAAACAAAACAAGTGACAACTTTCTTACACAAAAAAATGGCCCAGGTGATGCGGGCATCATCCATAACATGTCCTGTAACATGCAAAATAGTGTTTAAAATCACTTTCATTTTTATATAAAGAGGCAGATCACATGTGTAAACTCTGTTGTGTAGCGTGTAACCTACAAATGGTTTTAGTTAAACCATTTTGGTAAAATAGTTGCGTGTCCCAATGATCTTAGGAGCTCTGTTGTTCAGGGCTTTATGCCCCTGGTAGGGCCACCCAAGGCAAACTGGTCCTAGGTGAGGGATGAGACAAAGAGCGGCTCAACAGACCTTCAATGACGAATAAACAATTTGGAAGGCGTTTTCCCTCGCCTGGACACGGGTCACCGGGGCCCCCCTCTGGAGCCAGGCCTGGAGATGGGGCTCGATGGCAAGCACCTGGTGGCCGGGCCTGCACCCATTGGGCTCGGCTGGGCACAGCCCGAAGAGGCAACGTAGGTCCCCCTTCTCATGGGCTCACCACCTATGGGAGGGGCCAAGGAGGTCGGGTGCAGTGTGAGTTGGGTGGTGGCCGAAGGCGGGGACCTTGGTGGTCTGATCCTCGGCTACAGAAGCTGGCTCTTGGGGTGTGGAATGTCACCTCTCTGAAGGGGAAGGAGCCTGAGCTAGTGCGTGAGGTCAAGAGGTTCCGGTTGGATATAGTTGGGCTCACCTCAACGCACAGCTTGGACTCTGAAACCAATCTCCTTGAGAGGGGCTAGACTCTCTACCACTCTGGATTTGCCACCGGTGAGAGGCGCTGAGCGGGTGTGGGCATACTTATTGCCCCCCAACTTGGAGCCTGTACATTGGGGTTTACCCCGGTGGGCGAGAGGGTAGCCTCCCTCCACCTTCAGGTGGGGAGACGGGTCCTGACTGTTGTTTGTGCGTATGCGCCGAACGACAGTTTGGAGTACCCACCCTTTTTGGAGTCACTGGAAAGGGTGCTAGAGGGCATACCTTCTGGGGACTCCCTCGTACTGCTGGGAGACTTCAATGCTCACGTGGGCAATGACAGTGAGGCCTGGAAGGACGTGATTGGGAGGAATGGCCCCCCCGATCTGAACCCAAGCGGTGTTTTGTTATTGGACTTCTGTGCTTGTCACGGATTGTCCATAACGAACACCATGTTCAAGCATAGGGGTGTTCATATGTGCATTTGGCATCAGGACACTCTAGGCCTCAGTTCGATGATCGACTTTGTAGTTGTGTCGTCAGACTTGCGGCCACATGTCTTGGACACTCGGGTGAAGAGAGGGGCAGAGCTGTCAACTGGTCACCACCTGGTGGTGAGTTAGCTTCGATGGTGGGGGAGGATGCCGGTTAAGCCTGGTAGGCTCAAACGTGTTGTGAGGGTCTGCTGGGAACATCTGGCAGAGTCCCCTGTCAGAAGTAGTTTCAACTCCCACCTCCGGCAGAACTTCAACCACGTCCCGAGGGAGGAGGGGGACATTAAGTCCGAATGGGCCATGTTCCATGCCTCTATTGTTGAGGCAGCTGACCAGAGCTGTGGCTGTAAGGTGATCGGTGCCTGTTGTGGCGGCAATCCCCGAACCCGTTGGTGGACACCGGCGGTGAGTGATGCCATCAAGCTGAAGGAGGAGTCCTACAGGACCCTTTTGTCCTGTGGGACTCTGGAGGCAGCTAATAGGTACCGACAGGCTAAGCAGAATGCGGCTTCGGTGGTTGCTGAGGCGAAAACTCGGGCATGGGAGTAGTTTGGGGAGGCCATGGAGAACGACTTTCGGATGGCTTCAAGGAGATTGTGGTCCACCATCCGGCGTCTCAGGAGGGGGAAGCAGTGCAGTGTCAACACCGTATATGGTGGGGATGGTGCCCTGCTGACCTCGACTCGGGACGTTGTGGTTCGGTGGGGGGAGTACTTCAAAGACCTCCTCCATCCCACTAACATGCCTTCCAATGAGGAAGCAGAGCCTGGGGACTCGGAAGTGGGCTCCCCCATCTCTGTGGCTGCGGTCACCGAGGTGGTCAAAAAACTCTTTGGTGGCAGGGCCTCGGGGGTGGATGAGATACGCCCGGAGTTCCTCAAGGCTCTGGATGTTGTAGGACTGTCTTGGTTGACATGTTTCTGCAACATCGCATGGACATCGGGGACAGTGCCCCTGGATTGGCAGACCGGGGTGGTGGTCCCCCTCTTTAAAAAGGGGGACTGGAGGGTGTGTTCCAACTACAGAGGGATCACACTCCTCAGCCTCCCTGCAAAAGTCTGTTCGGGGGTTCTGGAGAGGAGGATCCGTTGGATAGTCGAACCTCGGATTCAGGAGGAACAGTGTGGTTTTCGTCCTGGCCATGGAACAGTGGACCTGCTCTGCACCCTTAGCAGAATCCTGGAAGGTGCATGGGAGTTTGCCGAACCAGTCTACATGTGTTTTGTGGACTTGGAAAAGGTGTTCGACCGTGTCCCTCAGGGAATCCTGTGGGGGGTGCTCCGGGAGTATGTGGTACTGGACCCCTTGTTAAGAGCTGTTCGGTCCCTGTACAACCGGTGTCATAGCTTGGTCCACATTGCTGGCAGTAAGTCGAGCCTGTTTCCAGTGAGAGTTGGACTCCGCCAGGGATGCACTTTGTCACCGATTCTGTTCATAACGTTTATGGACAGAATTTCTAGGCGCAGCCAGGGTGTTGAGGGGGCCCGGTGTGGTGGACTCAGGATTAGGTCACTGCTTTTTGTAGGTGGTGATGTCCTGTTTGCTTCATCAGGCCGTGATCTTCAGCTCTCTCTGAATCGGTTCGCAGCTGAGTATGAAGCGGCTGGGATGGGAATCAGCACCTCCAAATCCGAGACCATGGTCCTCAGCCAGAAAAGGGTGGAGTGCCCTCTCAGGGTTGGGGGAGAGCTCTTGCCCCAAGTGGAGGAGTTCAAGTATCTCAGGGTCGTGTTCACGAGTGAGGGAAGAATGGAGCATGAGATTGACAGGCAGATCGGTGCGGCATCCGCAGTGATGCGGGCTCTGCATCGGTCTGTTGTGGTGAAAAAGGAGCTGAGCCGTAAGGCAAAGCTCTCAATTTACCAGTCGATGTACGTTCCTACCCTCACCTATGGTCATGAGCTATGGGTAGTGACCGAAAGAACGAGATTGCGAATACAAGTGGCTGAAATGAGTTTCCTCCGCAGGGTGTCTGGGCTTTCCCTTAAAGAATGGGTGAAAAGCTCAGTCATCCAGGAGGGGCTTAGAGTAGAGCCGCTGCTCCTCCGCATCGAGAGGAGTCAGATGAGGTGGCTCGGGCATCTGATCAGGATGCCTCCTGGACGCCTCCCTGGTGAGGTGTTCCAGCCACATCCAACCGGGAGGAGGCCCCGGGGAAGACCCAGGACATGCTGGAGGGACTATGTCTCGCCTTGGGATTCTCCTGGAAGAGCTAGAAGAAGTGGCCAGGGAGAGGGAAGTCTGGGCCTCTCTGCTCAAGCTGCTGCCCCCGCAACCCAATATCAGATAAGAGGAAGAGGATGGATGGATTTTGGTAAAATCACCAGCTAATGAGTGAAACAGATATATATTTTTAGAGCTTTTCAATCTCAAACACTTCTGAATTTAAAATACATCTTTGTCTCTTCTTAAGCAGAGTGGTGGCTCTGATGGTAATGATTTGCTGGCAGTCGCTGGTTTGAATCCCGCAACCATCGCAATACTACTTTGGGTAGTTGAGCAAAATTCTTAAACGCAATTGGTTCGTCCTGGGTATGACATTAACCTGCACCCAGCCCTGGAAGCGTTCCTCCAACTTGCAGGGAAAACTTGAGGTTTGGTGTCAGAATCGGCACTCCAGGCGCCATAAAAACTTTCACACAGCTCTACACGGAGTTGTGTGGTACTGAGGCATCACCCGTTGTGTGTCATGTGTGACGAGTGCAGCCATGCACTGTACAAAAGCCCATGCTCCTCTTCCCTTTCCTGTCTCTTCTCAGCTGGGGCTCTCATTCATTATTACAATCCTCATATTAACACACACACACACTCCAATAGTGATAATAGTTTATGTAACAAAGTTTCAGTTTCATAAGTGGTAGCTGTATAAGCCTAAACCTTTCAAATACAGTAGATTATCTTGTAGTCAATAAGCATGTTTAGCTCTGTAAGTGGTTCTATAAATCCTTTTACTTAACTCTTTTAGGACGAGCAGAGGCAATACGTACTTGGAAAAAAAATCTGCCAATGTTGATAAAACTCACCGTTACGTTACAGGTAGACCCTCTTTGATTGGAGGACTGTTAGACTCGTAGACTTGATGTCGAATCCCTGTGTGTGTGTGTGTGTGTGTGTGTGAGTGGCATAGAGTAAACACATCTAGAATGGCATCGGGTGAGAGAGTGAAACGAATGTGCAAAAAATACTCAGTGGATGACATTTTACGTATATTTTGTTATTTTGAATTTGACTTATTGGACTATGATTTGGTGCAAGTGATCTGGAGATCGAGGTCAAAAACAAAAGTGAGATAATGGCATTAGCTGATCAATCCCTAGCTGATGCACTACCGCCACCCCCACCCTGCCACTGCCAGATCTGTAAACATGCAGCGACAGCACAATGCATGCAGCAACAAATGTTTTATGTTGATTTTTGTGAGAAACTATTGCTCTGTGTGCTTTTTAGAAACTTGCGTTTTTTGGAAAAATATTCATCCCTGGAAGAAATGGGGAAAAAATCAGCCCTAAAATTGTACATCATGCCTGGCATGTTTTATCTTATTTCAAATTAACAGATTAAATATTGCACTCACCAATGGTTAGATTAAGTCTGTGACCAAAACGCTGCATCCTTAGCCACTTGTTCAGTTTCACCGCCTTGACGACATTAATCCCGTTGTCAGTAATTATAATGACTAGTCCTGTCAGGTTGAGCTTCCAGCTCGTCAGGGCTTCCTGCAAGTTTTCTGATATATGCTTCCCGGTGTGGTCTTGGAGAAAGTAGTTGGTTTGTAGACAGGCACATTTCAGTTCCCAGTCTTCCATTAAATATATTGTCGCACTCATGTATGGCTTGCAGGTCCTGCTGGACCACATGTCGGTGGTCAGTGCGAACTGAGACACTTCTAACTTCCGACTAGGTAACTGGTATCTTTGGTCAAGGGTTTTTAGCTGCTGTATAAAGTCATCTTGTTCCACAGTTGAAATGGGGACCATGTCTTTAGCGATATGATAAGCTAATGCTTTAGTAATGTCGCCCCACTTCTCGCTTTTTCTCTCATTAGCACAGCACGATTATAAGGGTTTTGTAACATGGTTTGTTTCGGGGCAGGAGGCTGGGAAGGCTTCACGGTCTGGGCTACAGCACACATTTTCAGACACTCTTCATAATGCATTTTATGGCACTGTTGTAAATGGTGAAAAAGATTAGTAGTGCTCGAAGCTTTTCTTGAGACTTGTTTTCGACATTCTGTACAGAACACATTATTGTGCTGCTCATCTGACACTTTGAACCCGAACCATCTCCAAATAATTGAGCCGTTGTTTTTCTTTTTACCAACCAGCTCTCCTTCAGTAGCTTCCTTCATGTCTTTATCCTGTTGCTGCCTGCAGGACTTACCGAGTGAAGCGGTGGGGGAGGGCTGAGTTGTGTTCAGAGAGGGAAAGAGGTGGAACAGGGTGAAGTTGTGCGAGAGACAAACAAGGAGAACAGAAAGGCGAACTGGCAGTTGTACAAGTACAATTTTAACGCAACATAGACTATATCGATATAAATGATATTGTCTCATTCCATTATCTTGTTTGAAAATGTCAATATTTTTTAAAAACTAGATGAGATGTCCCAGCCTTACAACAGAATCTCGCCTCTCTGACTTCCTCTCTCATCCATCCAACATGAACTGATGCTCTAATGTACTCATTTCTAATCCTGTCAATCCTCATCACACCCAGTGCAAATCTTAACATCTTTAACTCTGCCACCTCCAGCTCTGTCTCCTGTTTTTTTTAGTTAGTGCCACTGTCTCCAACCCATATAACATAGCTGGTCTCACTACCGTCTTGTAGACCTTCTCTTTCACTCTGGCTGGTACCCTTGCAGTAGCCTTGCAAGCTTTGCTAGAAGGTTTCAGGAGGCACCCTTGGATTTCCAGCAAAATTATTTATAATTCTAGAGAAGCAGGACTGCCTCTCAAGTTGGAGTGCTTTGTTGATTACCATCTTCCACTGCTGGCGGAGGAACTTTGTAATCTCTGCATTTCAGTGGTGGCACCCTCTGTGGTGCACAGACCTGGGACTGGCCAGATCTCTGTAGGTGAGTGCACCTTTTATTGGTCTGGTCGCTCTGATGGCTGTCATACTCGGGGAGTAGCTGTTGCTGTGGCGGATCGGATCCTTCTGATGATGTCCGATGTCACTCCTTTTAATGAGTATATTATGAGAATCAGATTAAGGCACTCTCTGGGTGCCTTGTCAGTTGTCTCAGTGTATTCTCCTACTTTCATTCGCAGTTTCGCTCGGTGGTTGATAGGTGCCCACAAGGTGAAACTCCTCTGGTCATGGGTAACTTCAGTGCGATAACTGGCACTGACTGGGCTGGCTATGAGGATTGTGTTGGTCCCCATGGGTCTGGTGACAATGGTGAAAGTGGCTCCATGTTCCTTGACTTTGCAAAAGGTCAGGGGCTGCTGATCTCTGGATCCTGGTGATCTGCATCATTGGGCTTGGTACATTGGGGGTGCGGTGAAGGAGTTCAATCACATTCTTGACATCAGACGCTGGAAGCTCTTATAAAACTGCAGGATCTGCATAAGTGCCCAGTTTGTGAATTCTGACCACAGACTTCTTGTTGCTACTCTGAAGATCCAGTTTGGGTCCAGAAGGCTACCTCCTACCAGGATAATGAGGCTGGACCTGGTTCATCTCGCTGGGCACCCTGTGTATCATCGAGAGGAAGCCATTGCATGGCTTGATGGCAATTCCTGTTTATTCCGGGAACTGAGAAAGACCGCTGCAAAGGCTCTGAGGGCAGATAAGAAGGTGTTTGTTAAAGGAATCTGTGAGCAAGTGACACACTTTCTATGGATCTAGTGACCCACATCCTGCTTACAGACGAACTGAAGCATTGTGCACATCTGAATCTGTTTCTCAGAGAGTCACAGTCTGGGCGGGTGATGGAACAATTCTTACAGATGACCCTGCAATTGTGACCCGCTGGGCTGCCTTTGAGCAGCTGTTTATAGCTAATCCTCTGGCTAGGACATTGGACATCTTTGGGTCCATGGTTCTAGAGGCTGATCCTCCAATTAGCTGTGAAACGCCCAATCTTGCTGAGATTGCTCATGTGATGAACCAGCTGAGGGTTGGTAAGGCTGTATTGACCTAAAGTATCCGGGGTGAACTTTTCCTGACTGGTGATAAGGTTGACCAGCATGCATTGCAAGCAGTCTTTTCTTCCATTTGGGAGATGAGCGTCATCCCTGCCAACTGGAAAACAGGACTTGTCATCACTGTCTGGAAAGGAAAGGGTGATTGCCTGGACTGCGGTAACTACAGTGGGATAACACTTCTGTCAGTGCCAATTAAGGTCCTTACTAGGGTCATCGTCAATAGAACCGGTGATCCCTTTCTCACCTACCAGCAACCAGAGTAGTCTGATTACACTTAACAAGTCTACCATCGACCGCATCCTGTCACTGAGGGTTCTCATGGAGTGCAAATGCGAATCTGAGCAGTGTTTCTTTGCAGCCTTTTTTGATGTTTGTAAAGCGTTCAACTTGGTTGTTCGAGCTGCCCTGTGGAATATCCGGAGACTTTGCGGGATCCCCCCCCCAAAGTTGCTGGATGTCATGACTGCCCTGTACACTGGTATTGTGAGTGCTAGGAAGAGTGGAGCCAGAACCTCTGCATTTTTTCCAGTTTATTGTGGGGTTTGTTAGGGGTGTGTTTGCATGGACCGGGTGTTGGGCAGGGTCATGCGGTCCAGCAGCTATGTGGCATCTGTTGGTGAAAATTCACTGATCTTGACTTTGCCAACAACGCTATGATCTTTTTGGAGACAATGGAGGCTCTGATTGGGCCTCTCAAGAGACTGAGCAAGGAGTCTGAGTGTCTGGGCGTGCGAGTGTCTTGGATAAAAACCAAGATCCAGGCATTTATGGACATCTTGGGCATAGCCATCTGCAGTGTGTCAGTCTGCAGAGAGAATGTCGACCTTGTCGAGAGGTTTACTTACCTCGGCAGCACCATTCATGTCTCTGATGACTCTTCCTATGAAGAGTCCAAAGGTCCAAGTTTTTAGAGTCCAGGTGCTTCATCTTCTGCTATGTGGTTGCAAGACATGGACACTATCCAGTGACATGAGATGAAGACTGGACTCCTTTGGTTCTGTGGGTCTTTGGAGCATCCTTATGTACCCCTTTGACTTTGTGTCGAGCGAGTGGTTGCTCAAGTAGTCCCAAATGAGGCACATTATTTGCATTGTGAGGGAGCGTAAGTTACGGCACTACAGCCATGTGGTGCGATTCCCCGAGGGTGATCCAGCTCACAGGATCCTCATTGTTGGTGACCCAAGTGCTGGACCAGGCCAAGGGGTGACTCATGTAATATGTATCTGCCTTAGGGGTTGGCATCCAGGATCCTGAGCTGTTTCATTGTGTGGTGGGTGCGGCAATGCACTGTACCAGTGCATGCTCCATGACCTGACCTGTTATAACAATTTTCGCAGCAAGAGGTCTCTACTTTCTGGCAAAGTCAATTTTCAGGAGTTACGACAGTTGATGTGAAATGTTGATGACAATAACGTGGATTGCATTTTTCCCAAAAGTCTTGCCCTTGTGCTTCTCAACAACTGTTGGGACACTTCCCTCCACCTCTTTAACTCATGAACCTGAAAACAAGATACAGAACTTTTACAGTTACAGTCAGGATCATAAGTATTTGGACTTTTTTGGATTATTTGTACACAACCACAATGGATTTAAAAAAAAAAAAACAATCAAGATCTGATTGAAGTGTAGACTTTCAGCTTTAATTCAAAGTGTTTAACAAAAATATTGTATGAGCTTTATAGAAAAGACAGACATTTTTATACATGCCCTCCCCCTGTTTTCAGGGGCTCAAAAGTATTTGGACAAACTAACATAATCATAAATTCTTTACAGTTAACTATCAACTACCCACTCACAAATCACTTGCCATATGTTGATTTAAACTGTGTAGTTTAAATTTTAATTTTTGTTGTACTGCTGTTCAGAATTTCAGTACTTTATAGGATATTAATAATTAAATAGTTACATGGAAATTATTTTCTATTTGTCAGGTACAATTGAAGAAAAGATGTATCAGAGGCAGGTAAGCAAACAGGGCCTCTCTGGAACTGTTGTGGACATGACGAAAAAGACAGATCACACTACTTTTTCTGCAGAAGACCTCCAAAATCTTTTTATGCTTCACTGTGACTCAGAATGCATAACACATGACTTACTCAACTGCAAATGTGAATCAGGAGAAAATTCCAAAGGTAGCTGATGTTATATTTTGTAGTTCAATAATTTCATGTTGGTGTTCTTATTTTCATATTTTGGTGTAAAATCTGAATAATTTTTCATCTTAATACATACTAGTTTTATGTAAATTTTATGTCGCCCAAGAAATTTCTTAAGACAATTGGAGTCAGTTATAGTGCTGTGGATTAATTGGGTGTATTATAACTATTATTTAATTAGCTAAGTACTTTTTTCTGTGCAATATTTTTAGGTTCATAAGGTGATCATTTTTCAGGCAGTTTGGTGTAGTAGATAAGGCTTTGGACCTAGGACTCTAATCCCTGAGGTTGTGGGTTCAAATCCTGATTGTGACGCTAACCATGAGCACTTCATTTCACTTGCCTGGGCTACAATTGCAAAACCAAATGAAATGTAACCACTTGTAACTCAAATGTTGTAAGCCACTTTGGATAAAAGCATCAGTCATATGATAAGTAATAATAATATTATTAGGTTACTTGAACTTCTTACTCTTAAACATGCTAGAAACAACTGTCCATGAGTAAAACATTCCTGCATTAGATCAATTCCAATTTTTTTTTTTTTCTTCCTTTCCTAGTAACTTGACTTATGTTGATGGTCATTGCAAAACACAGTTTTACAGGAAAGCATATTCTTTTGAATAGAAATGGGTAATCAGACTTACACTCACCCGGCAACCACATGATCTAAAAGAAAATATGATTCATCAGACCAGCTCACCTTGTCCCATTGCTTCATGGTCTAGGTCTGACGCTCACATGCCCATTGTAGGCACTTTCTGCAGTAGACAGCGGTCAGCATGGACATTTTGACCGGTCTGTGACTACACAGCACCATATACAGCAAGCTATGGTGCACTGTGTGTTCTGACACCTTTTTCTCATGGTCCACATTAAGTTCTCCAAAACATTTGTGCTATAGTAGCACTTCTGTGGGATTAGATCGGACCCGATAGCCTTCGCTTCCCGCGTGCATCAGTAAACTTTGGGTACCTGTGACCCTGTCACTGGTTCACCAGTTGGTCCTTCCTTGGACCACTTTTGGCAGATTCTAACCGCTGCATACCTGGAACACCCCACAAGACCTACTGTTTTGGAGATGCTCTGACCCAGTCTTCTAGTCATCATAATTTGGCCATTATCAAAGTTGCTCATATCCACGTGCTTGTCCATTTTTCCTGCTTCCAACACATCACCTTCAAGAACTGACTGTTCCCTTGTAGCCTAATTTATCTCACCCATTGACCGGTGTAATTTTAACAAGATAATCAATGTTATTCACTTCACCTGTCAGTAGTTTTAATGTTGTAGCTGATCGCTTTTTATATAGATAATGTGGCACAGTCTTGTCTAATAAGATTTTTGTTTTGTTCTGGGCTCAAAACATCAATTAAAATATTATTTACATATACTTTTAATTAACAAGTATGACTTCAAAAATCTACCAATGGTTAAATTTGTAAATAGTGTATTTTTCATTTACAGCATCATCTACAGTTGTAAAACCAGTGATGCAGAGAAGATGTCAGTTGGGTCGGGATTCTGAATCTTCACAGAAACTTCTGTCAATGTCAGAACTCATGAAGTGGAAGCACTTCTCAGGAACAACTGCCAGCTTCACAGATCCTTTTGTTGAAAGGGTTAGAAAACAAATAACATTCGCTTTTCAAAATAAGACAGAACCTAAAATGTTTATGGACCAATAGATGTAAAGAAAATATGAACAAAATGTAGTCAGTTGTTGAAATCAAGCTAATTTTGCAAACTGAAAGATTTATTGGTCTTCTGCAGTTTTTATAGTACATATTATGTTAGGTTATTCATTGTTTTTAATAAATATAAAGAAATTTTCCAGAATGACTGTGAATAACATGGATCAAAATAATTTCTCAAATAATTGTTGTTTTGCTTTTCTGATAGAATACAATAATAGCCTAAATTCTGGGCTTTTTGTAATACATCTCCATTCTCCATATGTAGATGCCTTTTTGCTTTCTTTATTTAAAGATCCTTTTCAATTTGTTGTGAATTTTACAATCAATGTAAAGTTACAGGAGTTTATAAAATATGTATTAAATAACTATATGTTGATTATTGTAGTTTACATTTAAATTTGTTTTATAAAATAATCGTAAATGAATGAATTGTAGATTGCATATTAAAGTTGTCATTTTCTTACAAAAAAATTTACTTGTGCCATAGTTTGTAAATGGACTTAACAAAATGTCAGTAGAGTGTCTCTGTTCGTTTAGATTTTTTCCAGATAAGAACAGATGTCTGTGAGTTATCAATAAACAAGTACTTTTGCACTTTTTAAAATAACTGTTAATTTTGATTTCTTCTATTTTTTATCAACCATTCATGCTAGGGTGCATGTTATATAGCTTTTAGTTTGGACCCCCACCCATTAAAGAACAGTTTTCCAGCCAGGGAGCAGAAGAAAAGCCCCCACTCATATTGTAATTAACATGAGCTAGGGCTGTAATGATTAATCAATGTAATCGACGACGTCAACTACAAAAAATCGTCGACGTGGATTTTTTATTGTCGACACGTCATAAACAGAACCTTCAATAGAGGCTCCAGTCACAAAGAACCACATTGGTTTTTGTAACTGCAATGCACTACATGAACATCTTATTGTTTGTCAAGACTGCACACAGTCCTACCAACGAAAGAATTGGTAGGAGAACCAACCAACGAAAGAAAGTCTGAGGAGAAGAAGAATGTAGAGGAAAATAAACATGGTTGCAATGGCAAGTCGGATAGAGTAGGGGGAAGGAGATGGAAAAAAATTGAGACAGAAACCTTTTAAAGTGTAGGAGCGCTTCACCAAAAAAGAAAAAAAAGTTGAATGCAGATTATGTAAAGCGGAGCTTTCTTTTCACAGCAGCACCATCGCGATGCATGAGCATCTGAAATGAAAGCATCCTGGAGATGTGATGCTGCCGTCTCTTGAGAATTTATGCTGGCGCTGTTAGTTAGTTAGTTAGGGACAGATCAGGAGGGGAGGGAGAGCATGAATGAGATTGAGAAAAGTAAAAGTTAGCTTTTTTTAAAAGTAACACATTTACACCCAATCTGTTCGTTTTCAAATAATATTGCATTAGTGCGATGATGTTTTCTGATTGGTACCATTCAGGTCATACAATGATTTCTTCAGTATGTCATATATATTTGTCTCTTCCCCTTCCCCCGGGGGGCGGCCCGTTGCTGCACGCTGAAACCAGAAGGCATGAGCTTATTCAGTGCTAGCAGCAGCACGCAGGTGGCCGGTTGCTTGTACTATATCAAGCTTGACCTGGCGGCGATCAAAGCACATGTACTGTGCAAGGCATGTACGCGGTCCACTGAGAAAAGAAGAGTGTTCATTGTTCACCTTGCAGAGGAATATTTTTTCCTCTGCATGTCCTGGAGTCCTTTGCAGACTGGGCAAGATCGGGGGGGAAAAAAAACGCGGTCGTTGATTACAACCGCAAGAATATACGCTAATGAATATGAATAATGTTGCATCCGTGCCACAATGTTTTCCGAAATGTACTATAAGGTCATAAAATGAATAATTACAAATATCATATATACCTGTGCCTCTGTTTTTTTGTCAGTGCGGCTTTGACATCACGGGCCTTAAGGTGCATACTAATTCAGCGTAACCACGAACACTCAATAAAATTGAATTAAAAAAAATCAAGTGACAATGAGATACGAATAAGGTGGATTCGCCAGCGTTTGTGTGCCAGCTTTTATCCATCCAGATCAGAGAGTTTCCAGTTCAATTGTCTCAAAACACCACTCACATCTATAGGTATTTCCAGTTTCAGATAAAAAGTAACAGCATCAGATCCCTGGCGGGTTGGGGGGGTGGTATGTATCGTGATCGTGACTGAGAGAATAAAAGTGAAAAAAAAAGGTAACTTTTACAAGTACTATACATTTAATACAGTGGCTGTTACAGACGCAAATCAAATTTATGTGTTTATTGTATAATATTAACAATAAGAGCAACTCACTACTGAAAACAGTAAATATACGAGGCAGTCAGGATCGAACCGGGGAACTCTTGATTATAAGTCAGCAATTACTACCGCTGCACCACGGAAGCTGTTGTATTATCCTTGAACCTTTTGTGAAAGTGTTTATTTGATCTTTGTGCTTCAGGCTTTGCACATTATATAGTTTGTCTACATTTTGTCATTTATTACTAAAATATGAAAAAGTTTCAGTTTTAACAATGTATTTTTTTGCCTAACATAAATGCAATTTGTTTAAAGACTATGTGCACTTTAGTTTGTATTGTTTAATGTAATTTATTTTTATTGTGATGGTCACACTAATATAAAAACATCTGATTATTTTCAAATTCATATGTTTCACTGGTTATTTTAATTTGATTATTATTAATTTTAATCGTGTTAATGCAGCGACATCAGAGTGGAATAGTCATTCACAGGTTGACAGACATGAGCAGATGAGGTAAGACATGCACTGGAGCCCAGAACAGGATGTACAACCACAGGTCGCAGGCATCAAAATAGTCAGGCATGAAATAATCGTGACTAATCGAAAATGAATCAAACGATTAGTCGACTACCAGAATAATCATTAGTTGCAGCCCTAACATGAGCATCCATTTCAAATTACCATATATTATCTACACAGTCAGAATACATACATCTAGTCATACAGCAAAAATGTAAAAATATACATACTGTTCATGACAGCTACAAAAAAACAAGAATCTGGCCAGTGCTCATTTACACTTCTTGTTATTAAAACATTCAGAAATTGGCAACAGCTCTGGAGGTGTCTAGAACTGAAAAACAATTTTTCAATTAGCTCCTCGTTAATTCTATGTAAAAAATGATGATCTTTTAAACACAGTAAAACCTCTATTATCCATCAGGGATCAGATCAGAGGCTGATGGATAAGAGAAAAGATTGATAACAGAACAGCTACTCTAAAAATGATAAATAGTAGATTTAATGAATAGTCATATTTATTTAGAAAATATGACTCTATTAACAAAATATAGTATTAATAAAATTAATGTATATATTAATAAAACATATAACACAATTTAATAAGAAAATTACAATACAGAAGCAAGTGAAAAGAAACAACAAATGATACATGTAAGTTTATTTTTTGAAAATGTCTGTTAACTTTTTGCTGTTTCATTACTCCACACACTTTTTTTATAACCAATGTTTCAGATTTTGCATAAGAGTAAAACTTGTTTGGCATCTGCTTCTTCTTGCACCACAAACCACTCTATACACCTCAACAGCATCACTTCAGCTTCACTGTCACTGATCACAGGTCTACAAAAAAAAAAAATTCAGGTGCCAAGGTTTTTTGAATGGATTTAGGGTATTTTGAGAGTGCTGAATTCAAAAATCCCATTACTTTTGCTGAATTGGTTCTAGTTTTTGAGATAATGGACATCCATGAAAATAATGCATTCCCCCAATGCGACTTCTGTGTGATAACAAATGCAATAGCTTTTGGTCTGTCTTTTGACTCTTTAACAGTGTCTTGGGTAATGAAATATCCCATATAATTATTTTGTATTTCAATTTGTAGGCCTACAATGCTATAAAAGCGACTTTTTGAAGCCAGAATTCAACTGTGAATTTGCAGAGGAAAGAAGTCGGCTACAGTATAATTTTGTCAACCCAGTCTTGGTTTATACCCAAAAAGTATATAAATACATGTAAAAATTATTACTTCATCAAGAAGAGCCTGCATCAACAATCCTGCTGTATTCTGCTACATCTGTGGAGAGTACATGGTTGAAAAACAAAGAAGAAATATCACAGACTTTGTGCATCGAGTATACCTGGCTTATTTTGGAGTACAGCTTGGAGACCAGGATAAATCTTGGGCTCCACATATGGTTTGCAAAACGTGTGGAGCACCTACGACAGTGGACAAAAGGTGAAAGAAAAAGTTTAAACTTTGGTGTGCCAATGGTATGGAGAGAACCGAAAAACCACCATGATGATTGTTATTTTTGTGTTGTAAAGATAAAATGCTTTAATCGTTACAAGAAAGCTCGGTGGGATTATCCTGATTTGGAATCAGCAAGACGACCAATTCCACATGGCAATGACGTTCCCATACCAGTCTTTACCAGACTACCAAACCAGCCACTGTCAGACTCTGAAGAGAGGCAGGGATTGTAGTGTATGGCAGGTAGTAGCAGTGGAAGTGAATCTGAGGGAAGCTCTTCGAAACCTCAACCATAAAGCCAAAAAGAACTCAGTGACCTGATTCAAGACATACATCTGTCCAAGCAAGCTGGTGGACAAGACCAAAATCGTTCTCCCACCGCTTCATATTAAGCTAGGATTGATGAAGCAATTTGTTAGGGCTTTGGACAAAACGGGTAATTGCTTCAAGTACATTTGTAGATCATTCCCTGGACTGAGCATGGAAAAACTAAAAGCTGGAATTTTTGATGGTCCTCATAATCGTAAACTCATGAACGATTCCAATTTTACCAAATGCATGAATGACACTGAGGCTTCGGTCTGGAAGAGTTTTGTCTCTGTTGTGAAGAGCTATGTTGGTAATCACAGAGCAGAAAATTATGAAGAATTAGCGCAAGATATGCTTGCTAACTTAAGAAATTTTGGAGTCGATATGAGCATAAAGATGCACTATCTCCATAGCCATTTAAACAGATTTCCAGATAACCTTGGAAACTTCAGCGAGGAATAAGGCGAGAGGTTCCACCAGGATATGAAGGTGATGGAGGAGAGATATCAAGGCAGATGGGACATACACATGATGGCAAACTACTGTTGGAGTCTCCAACGAGATTGTCCTGATGACACGCATAAAAGGAAATCGCATAAACTGCATTTTTTGAAGCATTGACATTAATAGCAATAACTAATTAATATTGTATTTATTAATAAAATCATACATAACTTTTTTCCTCTCACTGTTAGATATTTTTAATTTCTTTTTTGTATGATGTTAGACTGTTTACTTACTAGTTGTAACTAAAATAGCGCTGTCGCTCTGCTTTGCCTTCTTTTTCCCCATCACGGACTAGGTGAACGTGGGTTCTGGCGATTTATTCTGTGTGTTCTGACACTGTCTTCTTGGGGTTCTCTGTCCACAGAATTTTTTATTCGGGTCTTCTGCCAAACCGACGCCCAGAGAATCCTACCGACTACGCCACTGTGACAGATGGGGGCGCTGTCATCCCCATGAACCCTCAGACCAGACACCAGATAAAAGTCAAATTATTAAATTTATTATAATAATAATGTGCACAAAGCACCCTCCACTCCACTATATTCATAAATCAATACTCAATCCTCCACACCTAGACGCGTTGTTCCCTTCCTCCCAACTCAACTTGCTCGTCTGGGATCTCCCGCAGTGTTTTATAGTCCATGACCCAGAAGTGCTTCTGATCCCTCAGGTCATGTGATTACCCAGCACTTCCGGGTCAGGTGAAAACTCCTTTTCTTCGTCAGCCCGGAAGCACTTTATTTCTTCCGTCCTCGTGACATGGCAGTACTTCTGGGCTATATAGAAAATAAATGTCTCTGCGCCTCCCTGCAGTGGCCCCTGTCGTCCCCGATGTTATCCAGCAGGGCTGTGCATTAAAACTCCATAGTCCATGATGCCCTGCTGGAATTCGGGGCATCTCCACGTCGCAGGGAGGGCTGCCTCTGGCGGCTTGGGGGTATTGGCCGGGATAAGCTGCTGGCCATAGTCCACAATGCGTATAGCTATGTGTGTGTGTGTTTTGTTCTTAAAGTGCAACAGTAGACCAACCCGATAATGAACTTGATGAGAACACTTACCCTTGAGAAAACAGGTAAAGGGTAAGTAGAGGGAAATACTACGATAATACAGTGCGTATATTTACAGCAGCTCTAACCCATCTGTTCACAACATTTTAGAGAAACCGGGAAATGATGTCATCCTTGATCAAGTAGGGAAATGTAGTCAAACTAGCTAAATGATGACTTGTGCACATTATAATTTATATCAGTAAGCTGTTATTACAATGTGACAAACATACTTTAAAAGTGATACTTATCATCTACAGACTGGCTGTATTTTAGTTCCCTTTTAAGAGGGTCAATGTTGTGTATTTACACTCAAGAATTTTTTTTGGTTTTCATCTTTTTATATCAGCTACCTGTTGTTACTTCAAAGAAAGTGGCCACCAGGTCAGGAGTATCTCAGCCAAGCTTCACTCCATCATGCCTGCTGTGCTGGAAGCCATTAAATGATCAGCGTAGTGTGAGTGCACATGAATAAAACATAACATGTATTTGGCAACATAAAGGCAGTTTGCAGCAGTGTTTGGTTCTCCTAATGTAATCAAAGCACTTGTATTGCAATAAGCGAGAATTAAGCTGCTTTTGTTAGCAGTGACATTCCAACAATGCACAAGCCATCTGTGATGACAAATGTCCATGGCTCGGTGGCTTGGACCAACCCGTGATTTTTTTTTTTTTTTTTTTTAGAGGCAAAGTAGCATTGGCAGGCATGATGGTGCTGTTGATGGTGGCTGGCTTGTTGGTAAGGTGACTGACTGGTACTTCAGTTTTTCATATTACTTGTACTATTCATTGTAACAGTAATTATGTCATTACATGTGTAATTAATAGCAGCTACCCACTCCGATGCTGGCACCTTTGTGCCTTTCTCCTAGCCCAGAATACAGATGAGAGGCTCTATAATGCTGCATGTGATCTTGCATGGTTAGTTGCAGAGCGCAGCCAGATATTCTTGAGTGTAGGTGGAGGAGTTTTGATGTGTCAGGAGGCAGGCTGCTCTAACAACCAGTGAGGTTCTGCAGTACAATGATTGCATATGTATCCTGTTGATTAGCATTGTTCATGTATGGTGATTTCAGGGAGGCAAATGGGCAGATCTGAGGTAGTTCATGTACTCACATTTACAAGATGATTGTGAATTATAAAGGTAAGTTGTGTGGAAATGTGCATACTCCAAATTTTATATATTTATTCCCCATGTAGCAGGGTGGGACTTGACCACATGTTTGCCTGGGAGTATGCCAACCGGGATCCCAAGTTGCTTTGTCTTGTGGTGGGTGCGGCAATGTGCTGTACCAGTGCATGCTCCTTGGCCTGACCTGCTTCAGAAGCCAGCTACAGGAATTCTTTGAAGATTTAATTGTTTCTGTCCATCTCTCAGATTTAGCCGATGTTTCCACCACAGTTGTTGCATTTTTAAATATCAGTCTGTCTAACAGCTTTCCAGGACTTAATATCTATGTCTATTACACGCCAACTGACTCAAGTTGCTTTTATACTGGGCCTTCCATCTCTGGCATAGTAAGAACTCTCTGTCTCTTTCACCATTCTTTAATCTCCAGATTAGGGTGACTTCTGTAATGAAGCACTCAGAATGAGGAGTTTCTTCATTGATTGAAGACAGCCTTCTAATTTTTTAGACAAGGGCCCTCAATCAAGCCAGGATTAAGAATTATGTAGATTATGCTGATAATCATTCTAGTTTAATTATGCTTATATACTCACCAGCCAATTTATTAGGTAAACCTGTTCAACTGCTTGTTAATGCAAATATCAGCCAATCACATGGCAGCAACTCAGTGCATTTCAGTATATAGACATTGTCAAAATGACCAGGGGGTATTTTCCGTACGTCGCTTAAATCATCTGAGATCAGATGTCTCACCTTGGATGAGTTAATGCTGGTGAAGCTCATCCGGGATAAGTCAGTTTTTCAAACGCAGCCGTGTAGTAGATTAGTCTAGCTGGATCTAATCATCTGAGATGAATGCGCGCGCCCGCTCTGACTGAAAAGCCCATATATATTGAGTCTAGAAAACATGATCAGCAAGTCTTTGATAGGCTGCAACAAAATGACGAAAGAACGGGCGCATTTTTTTCACACAAGCGGAGCAGAACCTTTTATTCGAAAGATATGAAGAATTTCAAGATTTAAGGGGTAACACTGCAAAAGCAGCCCAAACCAGAAAAAGCTGGCAAAAAGTGGCCGACAAATTAAACACTAAGTAGTGTGCATTGTACTTACTGAATGCAGCGTATCATTTCCTGTGTGTCAGATTAATTATTATTTAATATGTCATAATTCCAGATCAAACGTGAGCACAAGGAGAACATGGGAACAGGTTAAAGTGAAGTACAAGCATATACTTCAAACTGGTAAATATTGGTATATAACTATTTAAAGAATTGTTGACATAAAGAATCATATATAATATAAAAACATTAATTTTAAAGCTAATAAGAAGGCAGAAAAGCAAAAAACAGGTGGAGGTCCACGCGGTCCAAACCTAACCCCTGCAGAAGAGTTGGCTCTCCAGCAAAATGCCCATCGCCCTGTTTCTGAGGGCATTTTTTTTTGTTGGGTCAGTTGCAGGGAATGTCATATTCCTAGAACTTGTGTCTGACCAACGAGATATTGACGAAGGTCAAATATTTGATAAAGACACTGTCTGATTATTCATCAGGAGGAGAGGCACATTTTCCAAATAATGTTTGATCAAACTCCACTCTGATCAGTCCCATGTATCCCAATCACATTTGGAAATCCTGAGTAATGAGAGAGTTAGGCTGATTGTGAGATTCTTTATGGAACTGTGGGTGTTTTTGCCGGTGTACTTGCAATGGCATGAAACGCTTCTTTTATTGTCTGCACACGCAGCTGTCCAGGAAACACTATGAAAACCCAAAGGAAATATTTCAGAGCCAAACAGACGAATTGCCTGGCAAACTGCACTTTTAGATAGGTATATATAGGTATATATATTATACAGTATATAAAAAAAGTGCCGCTTGCAAAAAAACTCAAAGCAATACTGCATACTGTCTGTGTGGTTGTGAGAGCCCAACTTCACCTAGTTTGACTTCGAATATAAGGTGCTAATAAATCTTTGAGGTACAATATTCCCCCAATATTCCGGCTAAAGCAGTATCTTTCGAAAAGAATTTCCTCCAGGAGCAATAAAGGATCTTGCCGATCGCACAAAATCCTCTCTATATGAAATTCTCTTCTTATAATTTGCGCACCGATATCAATTGGTAGCTCATTCATGAACGGCAAAGCCATGACTGAATGAATTCCACGCACGGAAACTGATTAAGTGTGTGAGCTAATCCTTGCTTACACAGAACAAACCTGCTCCGAGTAGGTTTGAGGATTTGGATGTGCTGCTATGACAACACATCCGGCAAGAGTTTCGAAAAACCGACAGATCCAGGATCATGCCAAATCGTCAACAATTACATCCGGCTAAACGAGTAATCCATGTATGAAAAATACCCCCCTGCTGAAGTTCAAACCAAGCATCAGAATGTGGAAGAAAGGTGGTTTAGGCAACTGTGAACATGGCATGTTTGTTAGTGACAGATGGGCTGGGGTGAGTATTTTAGAAACTGCTGATCTAATGGGATTTTCACATACAGCAGTCTCTGGGGTTTACAGACAATGGTCTGAAAAAGGGAAAATAGCCAAAGGGTGACAGTTCTCAGGGTGAAAATGCCTTGTTGATACCAGAGGTCAGAGGAGAATGGCCAGACTGGTTCAAGCAGATAGAATGGCAACAGTAACACAAATAATCACTCATTACAACTGAAGTATGCAGAAGAGCATATGCTCTCCGAATGCACAACACATCAAACCTTGAAACGGATGGGCTACAGCATCAGGAGACCACACCAGGTGCCATTCCTGTCAGCTAAGAACCAGCAACTGAGGCTGCAGTTCTCACAGGTTCTCCAAAATTAGACAATAGAAGTTTGGAAAAAAACATTGTTTGGTCTGATGAATCTCAATTTCTGCTGCAACATTCATATGGTAGGGTCAGAATTTGGTGTCAACAACATGAAAGCATGGTTCCATCCTGCCTTGTATAAATGGTTCAGGGTGGTAGTGGTGGTGGTGTAATGGTGTGGGGGATATTGTCTTGGCACACTTTGGGTCCCTTAGTGCCAACTGAGCATCATTTAAATGCCACAGCCTACCTGAGTATTGTTGCTGACCATGTCCATCCCTTTATTATTGCAATGTACCCATCTGCTGATGGCTACTTACAGCAGGATAACATGCCATATCACAAAGTTCAGATCATCTCAAACTGGTTTCTTGAACATGACAATAAGGTCACTGTACTCAAATGGCCTCCACAGTCACCAGATCTCAATCCAGTAGAGCACCTTTGGGATGTGGTGGAATGGGAGATTCACATCTTGGATATGAAGCTGACAAATCTGCAGCAACTGCTTGATGCTATCATGTCAACATGGACCAAAGTCCCTGAGGAATGTTTCCAGCACCTTGTTGATTATATGTCACAAAGAATTATGACAGTTCTGAAGGCAAAAGGGAGTCCAACCCAAAATAGCAAGGTGTACCTAATACAGTGGCCGCTGAGTGTATATTATGTTTAAAAACATTCCAATAACAAAATATAGAAAATAATACATACAAATACAAATCTATTACCGCTTTGTATTATGATAATTTAGCTCTATATAGTGAATCAGGACTCTGACAGATGCTACTTTCACTTGTGCTGACATCACACATGCAGTTTAAACTGCTAAAGCAGGGAATCTTAAACTTTTTAATTTGAGGACCCAGTTAGAAAATCGCTACTGTACTGGGACCCCTGAAGAGGATTATTATTATCATAGTGACAATGGAATCATAGATGGGCAAATAGCAATGGCCATTTAATAAAAAAAAAATCTATATTTTTGATTTGTTTTGGGTTTTTTTGTCAAGCAAATTTTCACACAGATTTCTGAGGTGTATCACTGCCTGTGGAAATGCTTATTTAAGCTTTAAAAAGGTGAGAGAGGGGATTTTTGGGGGTGCGGTGGGGGAGTATATGATGAGTTTTTAAAGTTTACTATGAAAAGTCACTTAACTTTGTCTTTTGACTCATGGCACCATTTAAGAAATGGAAGTAGTTAAAAAAATAATTTAAAAAAATGAATTAATCAATGCAGCTTATTTACCTTGTCTTAAACAACGTTTAAAAAAATAACATTTTCCAAATGAGCTTCACCATTAACGATACATTTTTCTAATACATTGTTGAGTTTGCAAATAATTTAAAATACTTTGGTTTCCATTTAGCAGTTTAATTAACTGAAAAAATAAAATGGTAAATTATTCCTAAATAATATAAGCACTATGTGTGCATGCATTAGGATAAATCTTGCTGGATATTTCAGTGAACAGTCCAGTTTGAAATTTTTTTTTACATTGTTCTGAATGTCTACTGCTTGCCTCACACTTTTGACATTTTCTTATTGTTCTCAGTGATTTAAAAACATGTCTTTTACACTACCAGTAGATTAATATTTATCAAACTAATTTAAAATTGTGTTTCAAGAAGGAATTCTTCACCAAGGCTTGTTACACTTAAGGAAACCCTTTCTTTACTCCTCAGCTCCAGATTTAGATTCAATGTATGCCATAAAAGACAGCCCATAATGAGTGATAACCAGTTGTCCATGACCACTAAAACTTAATTTAGCATAAAACACTTTCAGGCCATTATATATACTCTCACTGTATTCATTCACAAAACCCCAAGAATCATCAGGTGCTTTAGCGTCACCCGTTATTTTCATTTTGACATTTCCAACTTGCACTGCGGTCCCTTCCCCTCACAAGCTCATCTTTCATTATTCAACCTTACACGTGTCTTTGCTGTCAGTCTTCTCAGTTTAATTGGTTCATTGGTTGTGAGATGGAAGGTAGGGAATACTTATGTTTTAATGTCAAAGAAACAAAAGCTCTCCATGATACGTAAGTGGAATTGTTTCACATAAATTTGCTGCCATAAATAGTACAAAAAGTAATGCGCAGTTTATCAGTCAATACAGAATTTGTGCTTGGACAAAATTTTTTTTCTGTTTTATCACACAATTATTTGACGACTCATCCCAGACATGTCCACAACCCATAGTTTAAGAAATAGTGCTCTAAATGAGAAAGGCTGACAGCATAATACATATATTTTAGCACTTCTATGGAGCGTTACTGACTCAATTCGTTTGTGCCCATGAATCAATTCCCATAATTCACTGAAGAGAGTCCTCCGGAAAGAGTAGAGCAGGGGTGGCCAACTCCGATCCTGGAGAGCCACAGTGGCTGTAGGTTTTTGTTCCAACCCAGTTGCTTAATTAGAAGCCAATCCTCACCAGTAACAGATCTTATTTAATTTCATGGCTAATTAGTGTTTTAACTCTAACCTGTCAGTTCATTCTTAAAGCATAGATTTTTGTTTTCCTTTCTAATGATATACATGTGTCATCCAAGCGGATGAGTAATATTCAGCTCTTCACTTTCTTTTCAGTTTCCATGTGAGTACATAATTAAACCAAATAGTGAATGATGAATACACATGGGTGGGAATGGAGACAAGCAAGATGTAGAACTACTGGTTCCTTCATCATTTGTATCTTATTGCTAATAAGGAGCAGTTAAAATAATGAATACAGCTGTTTAAGACTAAAATAAGAAATTAAGGGTTCAAAATCTTAACAAGCGAGACAACTAAAATGAAGCAGAAAAATGTCACCTGAGGAATAAGTGCATCATCAGCAATGAATGATTTCTCATAAAGCGATTGGGTAGGAACAAAATCCTGGAGCCACTTCAGCCCTCCAGGACCAAAGGAGCACAACCACTTTCTGTCCATTGGGTACACTGTCCATCTCTTCATCCAACACACTCCTGAAATCTTCTTTCTCTTCCATCACACACCCAACTTGGGGGGGGGGGGCATATGCACTAACAACATTCATCATCACACCTCCAATTTCCAGCTTCATAATCATTACTCTGTCTGACACTCTTTTCACCTCCAAAACACTCTTGACATACTGTTCCTTCAGAATAACCCCTTCCCCATTTCTCCTCCCATCCACACCATGATAGAACAATTTGAATCCACCTCCAATCCAGCTGGCCTTACTCCCCTTCTATTTAGTCTTTTGCACACACAATATATCAACCTTCCTTCTCTCTTATCATATCTGCTAACTCTCTCCCTTTACCAGTCATACTGCCTACATTCAAAGTCCCTATCCTCAGCTCCACTCTTTTTGCCTTCCTCCTCTCCTCCTGCCTCCAGACACGTCTCTACCCTCTTCTTCTCTTTCTTTGGCCAACAACAGCCCAATTTCCATCAGCACTCTGCTGGCTAACAGTACTGGCGGTGGTCGTTGTTAACCCAGGGCTCGACCGATCCGGTATGGAAATTTGTATGTTTGTCCGCATGTTGATCTGGCAAAATTTTACACCAGATGCCCTTCCTGATGTAATCCTCCCCATTTATCCAGGCTAGGGACCGGCACGAAGAAACACACTGGTTTGTGCATCCCCTGGGGCTGGGTTGTGCCCCCCAACAAGTTCAAACTCTGCCATTACCTTCACTGAAGATGTGGTGCACTATATCTCTAATTATATATGGGGGAATGCCTTTCATTATATCTCCTCTCTTATGGTCTACCCACCATTACCTGAAAGAGAGATTATATGAGTTGTCTGTAATGTACTAATCTTAATTGCAATTTTTCCAGTTAGAGTTACTTACCAAGAAGTCAGTTATCACACTGTGCATAACATTGAATCTGCTTCCCACACTACTGTTTGATAAAATAAAGGAATTGTGGGTTGAGCTGCACAACAACGCTAAACACAACTGAGCATCACATATTAGTTGT
Organism: Polypterus bichir lapradei; assembly: GCA_026402145.1. Lineage (NCBI taxonomy): Eukaryota > Metazoa > Chordata > Cladistia > Polypteriformes > Polypteridae > Polypterus > Polypterus bichir. Next base: position 30,897,043 of record JANRMT010062842.1, read on the forward strand.
ATATTAATCGAATGATAGTGCTTTATGTTTACAAAAGCAAATGTATTCTATGAAGGTGCCTTTATTGCAACATGTGTGTAGTCAATTGCACAGATTACATTATTAAAAGCAGCAAAACTCCAAGAGGATGGCTTTAGGAAGTCTAAATCAGTTTATAAGCCAGTCATCATCATAAGCCAAAAAATAGCCATGATCTCTGAAAACTTCCTTTAGCCTGTGTGGCAGACAGCCAGGACCCATGCCCAGCCAGGACGCCCCTTTGACACTGGGTCAGGGAGAGCAGCCATGGGATGCACACTACGTTTCCCAGAACGTGTAGCGGCAGCCCTCCTGGGTTACATCGGGGCCACAGGCGTGGGACTTCAGGACTCAGGCCGGTTGGGCTCCAGGGCCACCACCGGGAGGAGTTGCATGGCTTAATAAACCCGTGTGGGCTGGAATGCAGCCACACCCAGAAGTGCATCCTGAATTAGGTTAATTATCACCTGAAGCACTTCCAGGTGGGCTATAAGAAGAGCCTGCAGCCACTACTCGAGGCGCCAGATTCGGGAGGACGAGGACAAAGCTGCCTGGGAGGAGTGGAGGAAGTAGAGTGTGTTGGTGTTTTCATTTGGTGTGTTTTGGGGATTATGTAGGGCCTTTGGGACATGGGGAAGACGTACCCCATGGCTGAAGAAAATAAAATCTTTTTGTTATCCTTTTGATGTGCCTCTGGTGTCAGTCTGTGTTGGGTCGACGCCTATATAGAACCTTTGCCGCACCTGTCATTGGCGATATCCTCCCCCTAACACTGCTGATGCCAGTTATGTTGCAGAGCCCACCATACACATATTTGCCTATAAAATATACAGGCTATACAAACTTAAAGCAATTGATATTAAGCTTATGCATTAGAAGTTATTACCAACATTGAAGATGGTTGTGTTGGGGGACATGTCAATTAACTGTGGTATAATTAGTGCATGAACATTGGAATGTGAGTGATGCATTATTGAAGTAAACAGTGAAATACAATTTTCACTTCTCTTCATTGTCCCTCTACCTAGAGTCACTAAAATGCCACCACTAAAAAGTTGACGTAGGACTAGCAGACGGTTGAAACTTCCCATAACTTTAAGAAAATTTCAGCGCCAAATTTGTATTTAATAAATCCTGGTTTTTGAGATGACTTGTTCACATTTGAAAGCATAAGCAAGTTTTATACGTGAGGCCCCAGACCTGCATAAAATTTAGGAAGAATTTTAGACCACTCTTCCTTACAGAGTTGTTTCAGCTCAGCCATATTTTTCCTGAAGTCATTCCGCAGCATCTTTTTGGGATAAGGTCTTGCTAAAGTTCAGACGTGGAGTGATTTTTTTTTTGGTTCCAATGATTAATTCAAACCTTTATCTGTTTCTCTAGGGTTTTTTCTTTTAACTTTATTAAGTATACTGTGGAGTGCCTTTCAAGTCATCTTGGCTCGGAACCCACTAAGTCATCTCCATTTATACACGGTTCATCTAATGTTGATTGTAGCTCATCTGATATCTGTTTTTTGCAGGAATGCTTCACATCAGCAGATGCTTTTTGTGAATAGCAAACTCAGAATGTCGGAGTCTTTTTTTTACAGGTTAACAAAGCTCTAAACAACCCTCCAATCTCCTTTTATTGATCGGACTCCAGGTTTACCAGCTCCTGACTCCAGTTAGCTTTTCTTAAAGTCATTAGTCTAGGAGTTCACATACTTTTTCTAAACTACAATGTGAAGGTCTGAATAATGTATTCAGAATGTACAAGAATAATACAGTACAATAATTCTGTTATTAGTTAAACCAGACTGTGTTTGTTCATTATTGCAATTTAAATGAAGATCATATCATAATTTGAGCTAAATTAAAACATAATGCAATTATTTCCAAAGTATTTTTTTTTCCTGGCACTGAAATCTTGTTTTTTTTTTCTTTTCATCTTATTATTAAAGATCTAGAATTCAGAGATCTGACTACAATTGTTAATCCGAGAGGCTTACATTCTATTACTTCCTAGGTAGTGTGGTGTGGTTCTTAAAGCATTACACTTTAAACTGCAAGTTTACCGGTTTAATGACTATTTTGTGACTATGAACAAGTCACTTTATTTCCCTGTGTTCAAATCAAGACTCTTGACAGATTGACAGACAAGATTAGACAGGACTCCCTGTGGACTATGATGTTTGCTGATGACATTGTGATCTGTAGCGATAGTAGGGAGCAGGTTGAGGAAACCCTGGAAAGGTGGAGATATGCTCTAGAGAGGAGAGGAATGATGGTCAGTAGGAACAAGACAGAATACATGTGTGTAAATGAGAGGGAGGTCAGTGGAATGGTGAGGATGCAGGGAGTAGAGTTGGTGAAGGTGGATGAGTTTAAATATGTGGGATCAACAGTACAGAGTAATGTGGAAGAGAGGTGAAAAAGAGAGTGCAGGTAGGGTGGAATGGGTGGAGAAGAGTGTCAGGAGTAATTTGTGACAGACGGGTATCAACAAGAGTGAAAGGGAAGGTCTACAGGACGGTAGTAAGACCAGCTATGTTATATGGGTTGGAGACAGTGGCACTGACCAGAAAGTAGGAGACAGAGCTGGAGGTGGCAGAGTTGAAGATGCTAAGATTTGCATTGGGTGTGATGAGGATGTATAGGATTGGAAATGAGGACATTAGAGGGTCACCTCAAGTTGAACATTTGGGAGACAAAGTCAGAGAGGTGAGATTGCATTGCTTTGGACATGTGCAGAGGAGAGATGTTAAGTATATTGGGAGAAGGGTGCTAAAGACAGAGCTGTTAGGAAAAAGGAAAAGAGGAAGACCTAAGCGAAGGTTTATGGATGTGGTGAGAGAAGACATGCAGGTGATGGATGGAATAGAACAAGATGAAGAAGACTGGTGACCCCTCACGGGAGCAGCCAAAAAAAGAAGTTCACATCAAGGGTCTTCTTTGTACCTTCCATACAGCAACACAAAGCGCCATTTCAACCAACTTTCATATCCATCTCAGTGCTCTGGCCCCTAATATGTCCTCAGTTCTGAATATTTCTCATACAACTAAACCACAATGCTGCCCCATTAATGTCTGTTCTCAACACCCCTCCACCTTGTTCTTGGCTCACACCCTCAAAGATATGAATGATTGTCTCTACACTTGTCACAGACTGCCAATCACTTCTGATCCCTTGATAAGACAGCTGGGAAGGCTTTATTCCTGCCAGACTGCAGGTCCTAAAAGTATCAGCTATAACATACTCCAGTTGTGTCCAAGCCACTTGTTTTTTATTTCCTAAGCAAATGTTCAATCTGAATCTAAATCTAGAATGAGTTCCTATAGAAGAAATTCTGCTTGGTTCTCATGCAAAAGAGAACTAAATGACCACAGATGCATAACTTTAACAGCTCAGAGCATAAAAACACTGAGAAACCTTGTTAATCTTGTCAGTTGCAATGTAAATAAATATCATCCACACATAAGCTGACAACACCATTTTCATCTGCTACACAGAGCCTACTTCCTTTCTAGATATGTAGGACTTGCAGCATTTCTATTATCTTCTCCATGTGGTAAGACAGATAACGAGTTTTAAGAGTAGTGAGACAGCGCAGTCCCCGTGAGTGTAGGCATGTGTGAGAAAAGCTGTGTGGCTGCAGAGATTCTTGTCAAAGGAAGTTGTACTTAACGTGCCTGCAGGTTCTTAACACAGCTGTCTCTCATCAAGGCTCCACGTGTTGTGACCAAAGGGGTCTGTGAGCGAGAACGAGAGATATGAGTGAACGAGAATTCATGAAAGACTGGAGGTAAAATTGAAGAGAATGTCAGGATCATGATAAAGCCAGTTTGGCAGAAAGGAGTGATGGTGGTCAAGGAAGCCTTTGGTGGAGTAATGACACTCCTGGAGTGGGATCACTTCTGGTGAGCAATGAATTGGAACAGGTACGGCAAATTGTTTGAGAGACGTCCCAAGAACACCCAGGGAGCAGGGTTTATGGGGTCCCCATAGATTCTGAAGTATGCTGGTGGGGACACATGCTGAAGACGGTTGATCAAGCTTGTTGGCGAAAGTCTCCGACCATCTGAGTAGACCCTGTAGGTGAGCAAGAGAGATGGAGTCTAGGAAGGATATACTGAGGCTTTCTTTAACAAACTGATCCTTTCTGTGATTTTATTCTTGATTTTCACCTATTTGTGGAATTATTTATTAATGGATTTTAACCTTCATATGAGCACTATTTTTATTTTTTATTTATGTATTTATATGAAGTATTGCACCACACTTCTTTATTGTTTGAACACTGTTGGATTAATAAATGCATTGGGCACTTTGCACTCCTATAGTGTTGGATTGCTGACTTGTTGACAGGCAAACCTCAGTTTGTAAAGCTATAGACCAGTTTGTCAGATGAGGTGGCCACTAACAAACTCTTCAGGCTCACTTCCTGCTTAGCATTTAGAGACATGCCACCTATACAAGTTCTTGGAAATTCCAAAGTCAGGGTGTGTAAGTAGCAGACAGAAGAAGGAATACAAAGGCCTAGTAATGACTATGTTGAACAACTTTAACAAAAGTACAGAGATGACGGTGGCCTGTAAGAAGGGCAAAGCTGATTTGACCTTGGTCTTCATTCAGTAATTAAAGTTAAGTGTTTGTGGTGTGTAAGTAACTAGTATTGTGTCTGGACAGAAATCTGAACTGGGCTACAAACACAGGCACAGGCTGGTTGTATTCTGGACACTATCCTGGACTTTGTGGAGGAAGTAGCAGAGAGAAGCAGCTTGACTAAGCTGCTGGTTATCATGAACAATGCCTGACACTCTCTGCACGACACCCTGGTTAACCTACAAAGCCCCCTTAGGAAAAGGTTGTTTCTACCATGGTCCTGCAAACACAACTCTTTCTTAGTAGGTGGCATTAAGTTTTGCATCATAACCTCTGTCTTGACTTTGTTTTTTAGTAATTTAAGTATGATAATTCTAACTAGATTTTGAATATACTGATTTGTTTATTTCATTGTTTCATGTTGAGTGAATTCTTTTTAATTTTGTGTATTGGCTGCTGTAATACTACAGTTTCCCCTTGGGATTTATTGTACAAAATGATATTAGAACATTTGAACAATCTAGACGAGAACAGGTTGTTCAGCCCAACAAAGCTCACCAGTCCTATCCACTTAATTTTGCCAAAATAACATCAAGTTTAGTTTTGAAAGTCCCTAAAATCCTACTGTTTACCCACTGCTGGTGCTACGTTATTTTGCTCCCTAGGTCAAGCTTATTAGCGCACCAAACGACTGTTCAGTTGCTAACCCATGCAGCTGGGTTTTGCCCCACCTATGATCTGCACCCTAGGTGAATGGCTAGTTTGCCTTAATGGTGGCACCGACACAGTGTCTACCACACTACTTGGCAGCTTATTGCATGTGTCTATAGTTCTCTGTGTAAAGAAAAACTTATTTATTATTCCTAATGCTTGTGGAAAATCCACCTTTGACAAGTTTCCAACTGTGTCCCAGTGTTATTGATAATCTCATTTCAAAAGAAGAGTCTCAATCCTTTTTCCTGGAATCGATACAATGTCCAGGAATCAGCCTAATTGCTCTTCTCTGGACTTTTTCTTGCACTTTTATGTCTTTCTTTGTAGTCCGGAGACCAAAACCGCACAAAGTACTCAAAGTTAGGACTAACCAGTGCGTTACACAGCTGTTTGAAAGCTGATAGTGACGTATCTACTGTGACTCTTAAATCTTTCCCATAAGGTGTACTTTCGATTTTCAAATCTTCAGTTGTGTATTCAAACCTAACATTTTTATTTCCTATGTGTAATACTTTACATTTACTGACATTAAATTTTATCTGCCACAAATCTTCCCAAACCAGTATGCTGTCCAAGTCCCTCTGTAATGACTCAACAGAATCCAGATTATCTGCCAATCCACCTATCTTGGTATTATCTGCAAACTGAACCAGCTTATTACTTATATTCCTATCTAAATCATTTATATACATTAAAAATAGCAGCAGCCGCAGCACTGACCCCTGTGGAACACCACTCTTAACATCGGCCAGTTCTGATGAGGTTCCTCGCACCATCAACCTCTGCTTCCTGTGTCTGAGCCAATTCTGCACCCATCTACAAACATCACCCTGAACTCCCACTTCTTTTAGTTTGATTTCCATGTGACACCTTATCAAAAGCTTTCTGAAAGTCCAGATAAATAATATCATATGCTCCACTCTGATCATATCCTTTTGTTGTTTCCATATAGAATTACACCATGTTAGTAAAACACAACATACTTCATCTGCACCCATAGTGACGGTACAGTAGAGCTCTTGTTCTCGCTAAATGTTGCTCAGTCTTTTCCTTAATAATTCATTTAATTAATTTACTTGTGTTTCAATTTAAGCTTACTGGCCTAAAGTTGTTTGGATCTGCCCGATCATCTCTTTTTATACTACAGGATAATATTTGCCATTTTCCAGTCCCTTATAATTTCCCAAGTGCACAGTGTCTTCCTAAAAATGATTGTCAAGGATTTATATGTGTATGTACTCACTAACCTCCTTAAGAACTCGAGAGTAAATATTATCAGGTCCTGCTGATTTACTTGATTTTGCCAATTTACTGTAATCTGAGCAGCACTTCTCCCTCTACAATTTCCAAATCACTCGGGACCTCCTTAGGAGTCCCTTTTATGGCAGGGAGGTTATCTACCTCCTCACATGTGAAAACCTTAGGAAAATGAAAGTTTAGAGCATTTGCTATTTCATTATCTGTATCTTTTAATTCTTCTTTACAATTCCTGATGCACTTCACCTCTTCCTCGACTATTCTTTTACTACTAAAATGCTGAAAGAATCTCTTAGGGTCTTCTTTCATCTTATCTGCTATATTCCTCTCCAACTGTCTTTTAGCCTCCCTAATATCCTTCTGAATGGTTTGCCCTCATGTTCTCATACACCCTACAATTCACATTGGAGTTATTAGTCTTATACTCCGTATACAGCTATTTTTCCTTTGCAATGTCCTTTTTAACTCTTTATTAACCCAATGTGGAGTTTTTATTTAATTTCCTATAAATTCCAAATTTAGTTCTGTACCTGTCCTGCATTATATGCAAAACATTTTTAAATCTGTTCCACTGCTCCTCAGCTGTCTCCACACTTAAAAGTTTACCCCAGTTTATTCTCCTTAGACTTTGCTGCATCAGTTCAAAATGTACACTGCCAAAGTTAAACTTTGGTTAAAGAGAGTCCATCAGCATCTGAAATATCTGTCCTGTGTTTGTGAGGCCAAATGGTGTACACTGGAATTCAAACAATCCAATGCCGTTTTGGGGATGTCTGCTGGGTGTACAAGTACTCGGTGGTAGACGTGGACAAGGTCCACCTTTGAAAAAATAATTTCCCCAGAGAGCCGCACCAAGAAATCCTGGATGTATGGATATGGGTAGCAGTCTGGGGCTTTGCGGTTATTCAAGCAATGGTAATCACTACAAAGCACCTGCTACCACCTGCTTTGGGCACCATATGGACGGTCGATACCAATGGGCTGTTTGATTGGCAAATGATTCCCAGTCGTTCCATGTTGGCAAACTCAGCCTTTGCAATAGCAGCTTTTTAGAGGCACGCCAATGACAGCAGGTGTCTACTGGTGGACTAGAAGTGGACATGTAGTGTTCCACACCATGCCTGGTTTCCATTGTGGAAAAAGTGGGTTTGTATAGCTGGGGGAAGTTGTTGAGAAAGTGTAACTGACTACAATCCTCCTATCTCCGCATCATGTAAATGATTATCAAATCAGAGGCACGTAGGGTCAAAACAGAAACTTTTATTTTTCCTCTCCAAGAAACTTTCCAAAACAAAAGTAAAAAAAAGGAACAGGGCGTCACATAAGCGGCTTCCCCCTATGCTTCCACAGCGTCCACCGCACTTCTGCCCTTTTATTTATACAAACACATTGCATATAAAACTATTTAAAAAAAATTACTCAAATTTTACAGAGAGAACTATTTATAATACACATAGCTTTATACAAAAAAAACCCAATTTTATAATTGTATATTCTTAACAAAAAAAAAAATATATATATATATATATAGCACACCTTTCCAAAACAAAAGGAAAAACAGGGACAGGGCATCACATAAGCAGCTATCCCATATGCCTATTAAATAATAAATTAAATCAATGACAAATTATTAATGCAAAATAAATTAAATAAAAATCAGGAAAAACTTAGGGAGAACTGAAACCACAACCTACCCCCACAGTGTCCACCGTGCTTCTGGCGCTAGAGCCAAAAAACGTGGTGCATGCAGGTTGTGAGGTGTGACGCTAATTAACGCCTGTACTACAACAGATTATATTGTCAGTATGCTATTAACTATTTACAGGGATCAACTAATTTTGGGGGAAGTTCGTAACTTAAAGCGAAATTATAAATAACATATTACACTTTGCCACAAAAGCAGGCAAACTCTCAAATCGCAGCCATCATGTTGTACGGGGTAGAGGTAGTGACACTTCTGAGTGTGCAGGGGAGTCCTTTGCATCCATGAGGTGACGATTCTTAACATCTACCAACAAACCTTTTGCACACGGGAAATCCACACTCGGCAGAGCCCTTGGCCAAGACAAAGTCCAACTAAAATGTCTTCCACTGAAAGAGAAGGTGGCACACTGTGTTCCTTAGTAGGGATTTTAGTGCCATTAGGAGCCTAGAGAATGGGTCCTTCTCTCTCTGTAGCCACATCAGTAGGTGATACAGGTAGTAGGCTCCCTTGTGCACCAGTACCACACAAAAAATGGTGGCTGGACTGGACATCTTTAATGAAGAGCAGTTGCCTTGTAGGGTCAGATGAGATAGTGTTTACTGACACGGGTGGGCTGAATTTACATGGTGGTTGACATTTCTTCACTTTCTTCTTACAAAAAGAACAGTTTCTCTTGGCTGCAAAGCAAAGCTAAGCTGTGGTCCATCAATGCGGGGGGTTTCGCATCTCCAAGACCTGGCAATGATAGCAGTCGCCGTGCTTTCTGTGACTCCATGAGTCCATAAGTCTCCAAAATGTATGCCTTTAAAGTTACATACTTGTTAGTGTCTGGGGGATTTTAAACAGATTCACCACCCTAGACACTGTGGAGCCGCTGAGTGCTGAAACGATGTAGTAGTATTTTGTGTCATCTGCTCTAATCTCCCACAACATGATCTGGTGAATCAAGCTGCTGCTTATTGCTTCTAGAACTCAGGCAACTTTAACGCTACCACGTTGGTAGACATGTCTAGCGTAACTCTGAAATTTCCAAGAGCATCGGGGTCACCACTGTGCTGCTCTGTGAGAGAAGAAAACACATCAGAGAAGGTTTTCTTGATGCAAAGAAAGAAACTGCAAAACTCTATTAACACAATACACAATATCCATAATTGTCGCACCTCTCACCTCATCACCCAGCCCTCTCCCACCATGCATTGCATGTGAATTGTGTTTTTACAGTGGCACAGCACCTTCAGCTGTTACACCTTCATGTGCAGTTCTAAACCTGGCCTGTCCTAAACTCCATGCTCCCCCATTCCCATATTTAAACAATTCTCAACTAACCCACTCATACGCGTCCCCAACAGGCACCATATGAGCAATCTATAGTTCTGTACAACAACAACAACAACAACATTTATTTATATAGCACATATTCATACAAACAGTAGCTCAAAGTGCTTTACATAATAAAGAATAGAAAAATAAAAAACACAATATGAAAACAAAATAAATGTTTTATAGCATTAATTAACATCAAATAAGAGTAAGGTCCAATGGCCAGGGGGGACAGAAAAAACAAAATAAAAACTCCAGACGGCTGGAGAAAAAAAAATAAAATCTGTACGTGTATACTGCCTTGTGGTTCAGTTCAATATACAAAGGCACTCTGCAAAATTAAAATTACTGTTACTTTTAAAGCTGTGAAACCAGTTGCCTTTTTCATTTTATCAAGATGATTAATTTTCAGTTGCAATGCTGAGTTAAAATCAGTCATTATGATACTGCATGTGTTAAGAGTTCGTCCTCAGATATATGGAAAGTGATGTTTTATTGATTTTAGAAGGAATTCATGTGAAGCAAACATTTAATAGACTGTCACTGTGAACTGTGAAAAGGTTCACCATTTACATTACATAAACAGATGTTTGTTACAGCAGAATATAAGCAAATCAAAACTTTCAGTCAAATAAATTATGCCAGGAATTATAACAACAAAATATTTCAACTGCATAGCTCCCAAAGCCTACCTGGAATGTAATCTCATTTTTGGGTGGTGACTCACAATTCCATTTCATTCTCCAAAAAGTACACACTGATAGTTTCTCTCCTTGGAGAAATCTTTATAAACAGAGTAACTGCAAAGATTCATCAATCAGCATTTTTACAATTTTACTAGCCTCAACACTGGACTGGTACGCTGGGCTTGTATTAACACTTGAGGCTAAAGGTCTTTGCTGAAAAAACTTCATGAGAGCTGAACAAGATGGCGTGTGAATGTGCTGATGACATGAAATACCTTTGATCAATTCACTGCGAATGTTGCCATGTATGTAATGATCCTGTGTGTATTTTTAAAACTGTGCAGATGGAAATCCTGTGCCAAATGCAGAAGACAAATGAACTTTTTAAATATGCTATGTTTTTAAACAGGCTTAGAACTGTTACATTTACAGTAAGTCTCCAAAGTTTGCAGAGGGGCGACATCTGGCAAGCCTCTCAGCCAGAGCTTTGCTAACCTGCAGGATCTGCCCTCTAAAGTTAAACTTTTTAAAGAAAATGCTATTTGTTTATTCTAAGCAATATTTATTTATATATATATATATATATTGATAAACAGTGTCACGTATGGGCGTCGGAGGACTCCTCTAAGGGCCGGGGAAAGGTATACAAGACAAGAGGGTTGGCTACCGCTGACTTTGTCCTGTTGTTCTTCTTCCCTCACAGCCAAGAAGCCGCCCAGGAAGGGCACTTAACCCTGCCCCTTCCGGAAGTTGCTATATAAAAGAAGCGCAGATGAAGAAAAAGTCGTCTTTTACTGGAAGACCGGAACGGGTTGCACGGCGGAGCACATGACTCTCAAAAAATCCTTTAGAATGAAGAAATCCCTGATTGGGATAGCGCATTGGTGCTGTTTTCCATTAATTTCTTTATTTTGCTTGTTTCGTCTCGCAACGATTAAAAGGGACGACCCGGTTGGCATCCCAACATTTTGACTGTTTCCAGTCTGTTCTTCCACTGCCTGACCACAATAGCTATAGGTATATATAGATATAGCTACACTACAACTGAGGCCATCAGTGGAAAAGCGAGCCTAGCAGTAAAACACTCGGTGGTATTAATAATGTGAGTCAATGTTCTAAGGCTTATGCAATTGAAGTTGTAGCCCAAAACAGCAGTAATGAGGCAATGTTGGAGCTTACCATGGAGAAAGTATTAGCTGTTTACAGGGAAGTGAATTTGATTTAATGGACTCATTTATTCGATTTCAGGAACCAAACCTTTGATGAGGCTAAGCCCGATTACACCCACATACATACACCTTCTCTCACTCATACTGGGCCAATTTACTGTTGCGATTACACTGTGCATATTCATCTTTAGAAAGGGAAGAATATTTTTGAAAACAAAGATGCTGAAAACTGCAAAATCAAGTATCAACATTGGATTTTTGATGCTAGAGAAAATGCATCCTCAAGAATTCATTCTTGCCTAATCAATGATGGCACAGTTTTTATTTGTGGTTTTCAGAATCCATTTTGACTTTTCTTACAAAAAATAAAAGAAACATGCGCTATACTTAAGTACACAAGTTCAACTTTGGATACCTAGAAAATCAGCACTATATAATAATGTTAGAGTCCCAAACATATATAAACAGACTTCTCCCTCTTTACAAGTATAATCCAGTCCAAATCCACTCCCTCCTAAAGGGGAACTCTCATAATTTGAAAGTTTAAATAGGGAGTCCCACAATTAACAGATTTTATCTAAAATAACACCACATTTCACCAACAATTAAACAGTCACTTTAATGGGTAATCGTAGTTCTCAAAAGATACTCTAAAGATGCATCTACCCTCATTGAAGAGTCAATCATATTGCTGTTTATTGGCTCCCGTTTTGTAGTTGTATTACGCAGTTCTTTGTAAGTCCTGTATAATGCTAAATTTGCAAACAAAACAAACATATGAGTGTGCAGAATTAGTCCTTTCATTTAAAAAGGCAACAACAAAACAACAACTGTACAGAAAAGAAAAGACACCATCAATTTCACAACTGCTGAGCTAATCGGAAATGAAGAGAAGATGCACGGTGAGAGTGGGAGTGACAGAGAAGGAAAAGTTCAAGCGGCACAAAGTTCTTCAAGCTCCATTGCTAGGTCATCCCCATCTTCTGCCTCTTTCGTTTCCATTGCAACTGGAGAAAAACAGAGGCCGGAAGCTGATAGCAGCAGAAGCAGCAGGTGGATTAACTGCATAAAAGGATGATAAAATGCTGCTCTGCACAATTTCTCACATCTGTCATTTGTACAGCTGTCTCTCAGATTAAATGAAAAATCACATTCTCATAGCTATGAATAAAATGCTTCATAACTCGAAAATGGGCAATAAAAATAAACTCCCTCATAAACATGAAAACATGCAACTTCAGCCCTTATATTTTGGAAGATACATGTATATGTAGTCAAGAGTATGACTATCTGATTAAGCCCAACTGGACTGACCGAACAGAAGAACAACTATGGCTTTGAAAAGATGCCACAAAGCTTATGTCTGTCTGTTTCCTTTCCAGCACTGAAGCTGCCAAATTCAACAAAGACCAGGGACTTCTGCATGGCTCTGTCTACATGTCCTACAATTGATTCATCTTGAGAACTCTATAAATCGGTCAATTCTGCAGTCATTAGGTATTTGTTGTTGCCTCCTGCAATAGTGCCCTCAATCAATTTCAATTAGGTTTTTTGTATTGTGGTCTTCTCTAAATTACAGGCTCAAAGCACTATAACAGACTTATTACTATAATACAAATTACACTGAATCACATGCTTAAAACTAAAAATTAAGTTAAACATGCTGCAAAAGAAGATAAGATTCAAACTGGTCAATACAATAACCCTGGCAATACAAGTACATTAACATTACAACTCAGCAATGGCCAGTTAACATCAGAGGAAAGGAAAACAGAAGCTTGAGCTGACAGCAGACAATAAACCTCTGAGGTGTCATGGTCATAAACAAAGTCAGACACAATCGCTCTTCTGGTGAACTAGGCCAACCGAATGCCCACCCCCTCCTGGGCATCCACATAAGTACATGCTGGGCTGTCTAATGTGAAGATAAACTCTTTCATCCTTGGATTTCCAGGCTGCCAGTACCTCTGGTGTCACTTCCTATGGTCAGGTATAGCAGCTTGACAGTACAGCAGTGGTACCAAGTGCCACAGCAGGAAACCGAGAAGAGGAATAGGTCAGTTGATAGTTAGCCACAGTTTCTAATTATTGTGAAGTTTGTGTTTTTTTATATATGATTATCAACAAAGATGTAATATGAAGAAGTAATCAGAAGCTCCATGCTAAATAAATACTAATAATAAGTAAATGAGACTTCAGGTTGGATTTAAATCCGGCGCCTTACACCAGCAGCTAGATCATTTCACAGTTAATGGGTCTTGAAGCTTCATATGTAAGAAGAAATGTTTTTGAAATCAGCCCTAAACATATCTGGAAACCAATATAGACTTTAAAACTGGATTTATGTAGTCATACCATCTACTTTCAGCAATGATTCTTGCAACAGCATTCTGAATTAACACATTGCAGCAGTTGATTCTACTAGAAATAAATAAACTAGTATCCTACATATACTGCTCAAAAAAATTAAAGTAACACTTTTTAATCTGAGTATAGTATCACGTCAATGAAACTTTTGGGATATTGATCTGGTCAGTTAAGTAGCAGAGGTGGTTGTTAATCAGTTTCAGCTGCTTTGGTGTTAATGAAATTAACAACAGGTGCACTAGAGGGGCAACAATGAGACGACCCCCAAAACAGGAAATGGTTTAACAGCTGGAGGCCACTGACATGTTTCCCTCCTCATCTTTTCTGACTGTGTTTTCATTAGTTTTGCATTTGGCTAAAGTCAGTGTCACTACTGGTAGCATGAGGTGATACCTGGACCTTACAGAGGTTGCACAGATAGTCCAGCTTCTCCAGGATGGCACATCAATACGTGTCATTGCCAGAATGTTTGCTGTGTCTCCCAGCACAGTCTCAAGGGCAATGAGGAAAGTCCAGGAGACAGGCAGTTACTCTAGTATGGTATCTGCTCCCTTGGGCAAGGAGGAACAGGATGAGTACTGACAGAGTCCTACAAAATGACCTCCAGCAGGCCACTGGTGTGAATGTCTCTAACCAAACAATCACAATCACACTTCATGAGGGTGGCTTGAGGGCCCAATGTCCTCTAGTGGGCCCTGTGCTAACTGCCCGGCACCGAGGAGCTCAATTGGCATTTACAATACAATACCAGAATTGGCAGGTCCACCATTGGTGCCCTGTGCTTTTCACAGATAAGAGCGGGTTCACCCTGAGCACATGTGACAGACGTGAAAGGGTCTGGAGAAGCTGTGGAGAACATTATGCTGCCTGTAACATCGTTCAGCATGACCAGTTTGGTGGGGAGTCAGTGATGGTCTGGGGAAGGATACACAGACCTCTACAGGTTAAACAATGGCACCTTGACTGCCATTAGGTATTGGGATGAAATCCATGGGCCCATTGTCAGACCCTATGCTGGTGCAGTGGGTCCTGGGTTCCTCCTGGTGCATGACAATGCCCGGCCTCATGTGGCAAGAATATGCAGGCAGTTCCTGGAGGATGAAGAAAGTGATACCATTGACTGGCCCCCACACTAGCCTGACCTAAATCCAATAAAAACACCTCTGGGACATTATATTTCGGTCCATCTGATGCCGCCAGGTTGAACATCAGACTGTCCAGGAACTCAGTGATGTCGTAATCCAGATCTGGGAGGAGATCCCCCAGGAAACCATCCATCGTCTCATTAGGAGAATGCCCCAAAGTTGTCAGGCATGCATACACGCACATGGGGGCCATAGAAACTACTGAGTACAATTTTTGAGTTCCTGCAATGAAATTTTGGCAAATTGGACTGGCTTGTTGCATCATTTTTTCACTTTGATTTTTGGAATATCTTTAAATTCAGCCATCTGTAGGTTGATAATTTTCATTTCCATCAAACAATGTTGCATCCTTTTGTTCCTAACACATCACCATATCAGTCCATATCAGTAGAGATATCCAGTATGATTTTTCCAATTGAGATCTGATGTGTTTTCAAAGAGTTCCTTTAATTTGTTTGAGCAGTTTATTTGAAATGCATCCAACATTTCCTATGTTTCTAAGAGGAAAAAGTAGTTGTAGATGTATTGTATGTTTTTAAAGGATAGAGGGGTACCAAAGATAACATGTAAGTTGGGTTAGACCTATATTGAATAAAAAGTAAGAGGACACTGTTACAGTGTGCGTCATTCTCAGCAAATTATAATCATTGCTATTACTCTCTGCTTACAAACAAAGGTAGTTATCATCAATCCACTCTTTTAATCTGTGATTAAGCACAGTTTAAATTAATTAAGCACGGAATAGGAGAAATGTCATTTGGTCTGAAGGAAAGATATACTGTAGCTGAGTGGCATCTGCATATGAGCGAAAAAAGACGTGTGTTTTCTTAATCTGTCTCCAGCCAGCAGCATGTAAAGTGAAAACAGTAAGAGTCAAAGTCCTGAGCCCTAAGGGCCACCTTAGCTATCAGCAGCAGGTACCACCAGAGTACATTCCTATGCCTTCAGTACCTACATATCCCATTATCACATTTCTGTAACTACTGAAATTAAACCATGCAAGGATAGTGTCTGAGAGCCCACTGTCATTTTCAAACCTTTGCAGCATAAATGAAATGTTGGTAGCGTCCCCACAGTGTAACTTTTACTCAAGCATTTGCCACCTGGGATTCTGTGCAGTTCTCATTTGTTTTTTCCTTTGCTATATATATATATATATACTGTATACATGAGGGGGGAAACCAAAAATTCCCAAATTCAGTCAATAGCAGGGGAATAGGGTGCATTTATTGATTGAGCTGCTAGGTGTTGTATGCCTGCAGTCTTGTTAATCAGTTTGCCAAATGGCACTGTGCTTATTTGATCAAGTGTATATTTTTCACATTTATGTCTATAGTCATGCAGTTGACTTCATCAATTTTTTATCTCCAAGCTGAACAAAGCACATCAGGTCATATAGAACATCAAAACAATGATAATCACATTTTTGCAAATTGACAAAGTTGTTAATGAAGTGGTTCTCAGTGAACAGACTATTAATCAGTGACATTACATTGATCTGCTAAGCAGTCTGTGGGAAAGCATCAGGGAAAAAAAAAAACATTTAGGGCAATGGTACACGAATAAGTGGAGAAAACAGGAAGACCTAAGAGAAGGTTTGTGAATGTGGTGAGAAAGGACATGCAGGTGATGGGTGTAACAGAACAAGATGCAGAGAACAGAAAGATATGGAAGAAGATGATCTGCTGTGGTGACCTGTAACAGGAGCAGCTGAAGGAAGAAGACTGAATATATTCTATGATTATTAATTATTAGTTATCTCATCTTTTCACTTGTGCTAATCAGCTGTTGTTACCTGTCCTTCTATACTTGCTGAACAAGCAGGCCCTAGGCTAAAGTTACTCAGTTATGTTTACCTCTTTTGTAAGTCACTTTGGATAAAAGCATCTGTCAAGCAAATATATGTAAAGTATAACAAATATCAAACAAATCTTAACACATACTAAACACACAAACATGAATGCACAAATTTTTATTAAAGAATAATAAAATACAAAAAGGGAAAATTAAAAAAAAACTTCATTAGAAACATAATATACAATATATACAATATATTGGTCTTGTCTTGGGAGATGGACGTCTGAGGCTGAACTCCGTTAGCATCTGTGTTATTTTTTCTTTATTTTTTTAACATTCCGAGGTATCCTATATTTACTCAACCCGAGGGGGTTCAATTATATTATATGCAATCATATATAAGCATGAGTGGCAGAAAAAAGGCTCAGAAAGAAACGGAAAAGACAGCTAAAGCTTCTTCCACGCCTAAACAGGATTCAAACTCAAGTTCAATCTCAAGGTACAGCCTGCCAGAGACTGACCTGGAACAAACAGGTGAAAGTATAGATTTCCCAGGACCTGATGCTGCATTGTCTCTAGGTAGAGCAAAAGTGGGAGCGAATGTGCAAGCAAGTCAGGCCAGGAATATTTGCCGATTTCAGAAGGTTCAGTGAAACTGAAAATGGCCTTACCTTCCATGCTGTCAGCTACCCCTCGTGAGCCAGCAACAACGACTGCAACTGATCTTGCTACTACACCCACGGAGCACGGAGAAGACTGAAGCGATCTGTCCAAGCAGAAGGCAATAATCACCACAATGGTAGGGCAGCCAACTCTTTTTCTATGGAAACTTTTGAGGAAGCCTTTCCCTATGATGCCATAATAAGCCCTTTATACCGTGTTATGGTTTTTTAAAATGATATAAACCTTTAGCAGTAGTTTATTACTATAACTAGACATTAAGCCCGTTACAATAACGGGCGCTAGAACAGTAGTGCATAAACATTAGTAGGAACAGTCTATATTAAATGGCAAGGGACCTTGTATGTGGCTGTAATATGCGTCACTGTATTGTGTGCCTTTAATTTTCTCTCTCAGTAATACTGGTTTGTATTTCTGTAAAATGCCTGTAATTTTGTCTGGCAGTAATACAGTGGAACCTCGGTTCACGACCATAATTTGTTCCAAAACTCTGGTCGTAACCCGATTTGGTCGTGAACCGAAGTAATTTGCCCCATAGGATTGTATGTAAATACAATTAATCCATTCCAGACCGTATGAACTGTATGTAAATATATATTTTTTTAAGTTTTTAAGCACAAATACAGTTAATTATACCATTGAATGCACAACGTAATAGTAAACTAAATGTAAAAATATTGAATAATACTAAGAAAACCTTGAACAACAGAGAAAACTAACATTGCAAGAGTTCGCACTGTAGCCTTACGACCCGCTAACTAAAAACACTTTTTTTAATGAGTTTTAAACACAGGGAAAAAAAAGAACATTTGAAAAATCCGTAATTTAATAAACAACCAAGAAAAGTAACATTGCAACAATGCACGCGCGCGCCTGTGTGTGTGTGTGTCTCTCTCGCAGGCCTGCGTGTGTGTGTGTCTCTCTTAAGAGCGCGCCTCTGTGTCTGTGTGTGTGTGTGTCTCTCTCGCGGGCCTGCGTTTGTGTGTGTGTCTCTCTCCCGCGCGCCTGTGTGTGTCTGTCTCACGTGCGCCTGTGTGTGTGTGTGTCTAGCGCGCAACTGCGTGTGTGTCTGTTGCGCGCGCGCACCTGTGTGTGTGTGTGTCATTCTCTCTCGCGCGTGTCTGTGTGTGTGTGTGCGTGTATGTATCTCGCGCGCACCTGTGTGTGTGTGTCTAGCCCGCGCCTGCATGTGTGTGTCTGTCTGTCTCGCGCGCACCTGTGTGTGTGTGTCTGTCTGTCTCGCGCGCGCCTGTGTGTGTGTGTCTTTCTCTCTTGCGCGCGTCTGTGTCTCGCGCATGCCTGTGTGTGTGTGTCTAGCGCGCGCACTCACCTGTGTGTGTCTCTCTGTCTGCACACACAGGGAATGCACAGGAAGAGACTGAATATGTGCCGTGTGGCCCCGCGCATGCGCACTTCACCAGAAGACACACACACGGACACCTAGACGCATACAGGGGTTTTATTAAAGAGGATTATGATATGATGGCCACAATTACAGTCACTGGCAAACTAATAACCCATTAAATATTTTGAATATGTCAGCATCTTAAATTAGCAGACTTCATTCCTTCCATTCTTATTTAGCTTAACTATAAGCCGTAAACCTGTAAAAAATATACACATGGAAAATTGACTTCTAGTAAATTAAAAATAATTTTACTCTTTTCAATTTTGTTAATTTGCATTTATCTACATTCTTTTATATTTTTCCACTGAAGCTATTTTTCTCAGTAAATCTGGGTTCTTTGATAAATAAGAATAGAAATCTTTACACAGCATGTTAGTGAAATTGAATCTTGTGAGCTTTGAATCTATTCTGCCCTTTCGATATTTCAAGGATATTTGCTATTCAAGTAGTCTGTGAACTTGCACTTTCTTTTTGGGATAATGGGTATTCCTGAATTTATGTAAATGCAATAATTATGAAAATATTATTCAATTACTTGAAGAAGTGACTTATTACTTGATCAATTGATAAGTAAAAAGATATTGCATTTATATGACAGAATAAATGTGTGATTTTTTTCTTAATTAACTGGAACTTTAATAGATGAATCATTCATTTACAATTATAAATCCATTTTGGAACAATGGGTGGCAATAACAATATTTTACATTAAAATATTACAAAGTAGTACTTACTTGCACTTAAATATGACAGACTGTACCTGGATGTATGAAATTTCTTGTTTAACCAAGCTGCTGAAAGAAGAATCGAAAATAAGATCTCACATAGAATACGTGAAATTGTAGTTTCGATTTTGAATTAATTCACTTAGTTACAGTGAATTAGGATTACAAATAATTATTGAAAAGGAACAACATTTTTAATGAACTGAGCAGTGGCATCCGTGACAGCGTCACTATCAGATCATACACCGGTGACAAACAAACCAGCTCTCTAAATGGAATTTGTAATAACTTTTTTAATCGCTTTATCACAGCAGCTATAAGCTATCAAAATTTAAATAAATTATAGGAATGGAATCTGGGAGGGTTGGGCAGCAGTAGTAATACATAAATATATGCAACATGTGGACCCGCTTACTTTTCCAAGACAACTTTATGAAGGAAGATGATTAAAATATACAGTAATGTAAGCTAGAAAGTAGAAACTGTTTTGTGCTATAAAATGAAGCAATTTCAATTTGTGAAAAATTAAAACAACAACTCCGGTTGACAGGATACTACTACACAATTGACCTGTTTTACACAAGTTCTGAGAAAATGGGCATCATAAAGTGATCATGTTCACAAATTCTCACAGTAGTGACACTAATGCACAGTAAGCTATACTAAGGTACACAATAAAATAGATTACAGATCTGTTAAACTGTTGAAGTTTACAAAAATGGAACTGACTGACAAGTCACAAATCATATTACTTATAATATCACTAGTACCTTAAAATGCTTGCTTTCATCAAACTGTCTGCCACACTCGTTTTCGATTGAGAGTACAGCCAAGCCACTAAGTCTGTCTTACGACATGGTGCTACTGAGGTAATTTTTGATGAGTTTTTTGATGATCCCTGCTTGGTTGACTTTAGTGTAATATGAGTCAGAGAAGCACCAGCCTTTTCGACTTGGATTGTGTGGAAATGGTCCAGATGGCTGACACGGACCTTACTGAAATCACAAACTGTTTATCGTCAAGTGTCAATGGTTCCAAGAAATTTGCCTTGTCAGTAGGAAATTGCTTTGTCATATACAGGTATATTGCTTCTTTGTCTTCAGTAGCTCATTCAGTCTGAACGATTTCAGCAGATAGCACCTGATCTGAAGCTGTTGTATCGCTACTTCCAGACTCAGTAGTTGCAACCATTTCACTCACTGATCTGTCTGTATAATCTGCTTGCGGCTTTTGCCATGATTTGCCAACATCAGCATTCTCAGTTACTACTGCCAGCCCTTGCTCAATTTTGTGAATGGTAGAAATCTTGGTTCAGCATTTTTCAATTATTGTTGCAGGCGTGCCTTACGTTTAGCAGCACCACTCTTATAATGTTTTCTGAATCCAATGCTACTGGCCGGCATGGCGTTGTATGGCGAGAGTATAAAAAGTGTCATATTGTTCAAATATTCAGCATTTGGCGACTAACGGGGGCCATAACTTAAAAACAGAATCGCTATGATTTACCTTTCACAAGTTTGAACTTTGAAAACTATTGACATCAAATCAAAGTACAAAAGTAACAATTATTTACATTATTCATGTGATGTCCTTCAAAACTTCTTCCGTTCATGTATGCTATTGCATGCCAAAGGTTGCCAAATATGGAAATGTGCACCTCTCTGTAAGGCGGACTAGGCCGTGTTGTACCGCCAATTAGAACTCTGAACCTCCAAACTACCGAAGTCTAAGTTCATATAAACTGTAGGCCTGCCGAATACATAATATCATCATGGATTGCATTGGACTTACCTGGTGATAGTGCAAAAATGCCACTAAAACTGTGAATTATTAATGCAATAAACTGTGCAAGTGATTTAAGTTATTAAAAATACATTTTAAAAATCTTTATAGCCCTGAGTGGGACCCCAAGCTCGTAGGCCCTTGTGCTTTTCACAAGCTGCACAATCCATTGCTATGCCATAGGGCATATATAAGGCAAACCTGAAGCTGCCTCAGGATATTAAAGACCAGGAAAAACGTGTAAGTAATCACTTTAAGGCAACCTTTAAAGGTATTCTAGAAAAAATTGAGGAAAAAAATTGAGAAAAAATGCGTCTAGGTTTGAGAACATTAAGTAAATATTCACAACTCGTATTGAAATAGCTGAACAACTGGGATCTACCGCTGATGGAAAAGGAATGGCTACAAATTCCGAATGCAAAGTGCTTGGAGACGGACTAGCTGCACTGGAAGCTGGATGCAGATGGAATAATATCAGAATCAAAGCTCTCCCTGAGTATCGTGAAAGTGTAAACCCAGTGAAATTCGTAGCTTAACTATTCTCTAAAATAATTGGAGAGGACTTCAAAATAGACATCGAGATAGCAAACAGTTTACTGCATACGTGGATCGAATACCTCAAAAACTAGAACTTTCATTGTGTGTTTTGAAAAATTACAATTTAAATTACATATAATGTTACTTTTCAGACAGAAGCAAACGATAATATTTGAAAATAACCACATTCATATTTTCCCTGATTTCTGACCCTCAAGAGCTGCTAAACATGCCGCATTTTACAGCATTAAACAGCGCTTACAGAAAGCCGAGATCAGATACAGGCTCTTGTATCCCGCCAAACTGAAAGTGGATGTTCAAAGCAAGTACTACATTTTTACTTCTTTGGAGGAAGCAGAAAAAGAGCAAAGAAAACTGGTCCTGACACATTTTGAAATGCGATTGTGAGTCACATCGGGTGCTGGCATGGCAAAGAAGATCTTACCTGCTGTTTGATCCACTGGTAATGATAATGGTACTGTAATTATACATCCTATTTCCTTCTCGGCCACTTTTTGTTTACGTTTTAATTACAATTACTGTATATGCATGTATGTGTAATTTTTTTTCCCCATAGGGGACTGTTTAACATCATACCCTTGGTTGAAACGTTATCTGCTTATCCAGGGCTAGTGTTTAACATCATTCCTGGGGTTTAGTCTCTCAAGACTGTTTAAGATTATATTTTACATTTATAGTATTTGGATTGTACTGTCAATAGATATCTCTATTTTAATCCTTATACACCGCTGCTGGAGGGCTTGTTTTGTTTTTGGACGTACTCTGTCTCTAGGTATGTCAGAGGACTAGGACTTTTGTGAAGTGTAGTCTAGCCTCATGGGCGAGGCAAAATGAGGGGGTGGAGATCTAGGGGGGGAGAGAAAGAGAGCAAGCTATTTCTAATCTGTTCTTATATTCCTTATAATTGTAAGAGCCAACGTAACAATAGGCTTCATGGTAATAACTCCTATAAAAACTGGAAATTAAGGTCAAAGCTTTCTTATGTAATTATGTATTATTTTAAAGTAAGACAAAAAAATATCAAAAAAAGGTCAGAAGCAAAGTATCAATTACCGAACAGTTAACTTTTTGAGCTGAGATGTTAAAGGTCTCAATTACGAATTAAAAAGAAAGTATTCTCTCACCTAACAGGTTTAAACACTAAAATAGTATTTTTACAAGAGACCCACTTATTAAGCAAGGATCTGTTTTGGCTGCACAAAGACTGGACTGGCCAAATATTCCATTCCAGTTTTACAAAGAAAACTAGAGGTGTAGGAATTCTTATACATAGAACAATCTCATTTGTAGTATCAGATGCAGTATCTGATCCTGAAGGGTGATATGTGATTGTCATGGGTAATTTATTTAACTCTAAAGTGATTTTGATAAATATCTACGCACCCAATGTAGATGATAGGGACTTCATCCAAAACGTATTTGTATCCTTTCCCAATGTGAACTGTAACCAATCACAACCTATCAGACCACTGGAGATTTCTAAACCCAAACTCAAGAGCCTATTCCTTCTACTCACCAGTGCATTACTGTTACTCAAGAATTTCTACTAAAAATTTCTTGCCTACGATTAAATCTTGTAAGTACGATGCTATGCGACCATGCCCCTTTGATCATGGAGCTTAAATCACTTTGCTCCACATACTCATTTCGCAACTGGCGTCTTAACCCACTTTTATTAGCAGATAAGAACTGTACAAAATTTATATCCAAGCAAATCGATTTTTTTAGAGACAAACATCCTCAGAGGTCTCTGCAGGAATACTCTGGGAAACTTTGAAGGCTTTCTTAAGAGGACAGATTATCTTTTCCACAAAAATAAATCAGAAATCAAGAATGTTTCAGAGCTAATCTGTGAAATTGCCAGAATAGATCAAGAACATACCAGGTGTCCAAATAAGACACTTTATAGGAAAAGACAGGCTCTGCATACAGAGCTCAACCTCTTGAAAACTAAAGAAACAGAATAACTCATTTTTAAATCAAGACATCAATACTATGAATACGGAGAGAAGGCTAATAAGATCTTAGCTCAACATATCCACAAGCAGGAAGTTTACAATGCAATCCCAGCAATCACCAACACAGACAAAATCATTGACCATAAAAATATAATGCAGTAAATGCACATATTTAGAGACTACTATAAGTCCTTATGTTTTAAAGAAGTCAAGACACAACCTAATGTGTTTCTGGATGCATTACAGATACCACAACTAGATACCTAAAGTGCAGAGGAACGATAAAACTTTGGAACTCTCAGAATTGCTAGATGCTGTAAACGCACTTCAGAGTGGGAAAGAAGAGGTCATGATGGCTACCTTAACGAATTTTATAAAAAATTCTCAATTAAATTAGCTCCTCTTTTATTAGCAAACTTTATACATGCAAGAGACCATAAAATTTTACCTCAAACTTTCTGCCAAGCATTAATTAATTACTGTTTTTCTGAAGCAAAATAAGGACTTATTACAATGTGCATCATTTAGATCAATCTCACTTCTGAATAATACAGTATGTTAAGATACTCTCCAAAGTCCTAGCTAGAAGGATTGAGAAAGTGCTTCCTTCGGTCATCTCAGACCAAACTGGATTTATTAAAGGCAGACACTTAACTTCCAATGTTTGATGCCTGTTTAATGTAATATATTCACCCACAAAGTCTAACACCCCAGAGATATTATTATCGTTGGATGCAGAAAAAGCATTTGATATGGTTGAATGGAACTACTTTATTACTACAATGGAGCAATTTGGGTTTGACTTGAACATCTGTGCATGGATCATATTACTGTATACCATTCCAAAAGCCGGTTTGTATTAACAACATTAATTCAGATTACTTCAGCCTAGAATGTGGCCTTAGACAAGGATGTCCACTGCTTTTTGCAGTTGCCATTGAGCCACTGGCAGTTCACTTTCAAAATACTTATGAGATAAATGGGATTATCATAGAAGGACTTGAACAGAAAGTTTCTCTATATGCAGATGATACGGCACTGTATATATCAGATTCACAAAATATTGTGCCTGCAGTCCTAACAGCACTAACAGAATTTCAAAAGATTTCTGGTCTCAGAATTAATTTGAATAAAAGTGTGCTCTTCCCAGTGAACTCTCAAACACACAATATTAGATTGGACACCTTCCCTTTTATCATTGCAGATCAGTTTAAATACCTAGGGGTAAATATCACAAGTAAATATAATGCTCTTTATCAACAAAATTTTGCTGTCTGCAAAAGAATTAACACTGTCAAGGTGAATATTCTTCCTGAGCTTCTTTTTCAATTTGAAAGCATTACAACATACACAAATAAATCATTTTTTAAGAAGTTAGATTCAATCATAACCTCATTTTTTTGGAATTCAAAACATCTATATATCCAAAGGGCAACCCTACAAAGACCTAAGACAGAGGGTAGCATGGCTCTACCTAAAATTCAGTTTTATTACTGGGTGGCAAATATACAAGTTATAAAAACCTGGACATCGACAGAAATAGATGAACATACACAGGCTTGGTCTGTAATGGAAATAAAATCTTGCAGCACTTCTTTATATTCCTTTCTTTATACCCCAGTAAATACAATTTATCACCAGTATACTAATAACCCAATTGTGCTTCATCAACTCAGAATATGGAATCAATGTAGGATGTACTTCAAGACAGAGAAGCTTTTATCTGTGCCACCTCTGCACGATAACCTCCTTTTTACACCATCTCAAACGTACACAGTTTTTAATGTTTGGAAAACATTCGGGATTAAATCACTTAGAGATCGGTACATAGACAATTTCTTCACATCCTACAAACAATTGCACTACAAATTTAACTTTCCAGCAACACATTTCTTTCTCTAACTCCAAATTAGAAACTTTACTAAACAAAACCTGCCCGATTTTCCTCACCTCACACCTATTTCTATTCCGATAAACAATAGTGATCAGTCTTCAGGACTCTGACAGCATTTCCGTAATATACAGAAACATTTTAAAGTCCCTCCCTTTCAAAGATCCCAGAGTAAAGTGGGAAAATGATCTCCCACTCAACATTTCAGAAAAGGAGTGGAAGGTAGCAATGCACAGAATTCACTCTAGCTCCATATGCGCAAAGCATACAATTAGAAAAATCATTGGTGCTGATCTGCCCTCCATTCAGTACCTTTACAGATCTCGAGTCAGGAAACGGGCAGAAAACATCATTGGAGATCCATCACACCCTGGTCAGAATCTTTTTCAACTACTTCCCTCTTGTAGGCGCTACAGAGCACTGTACGCCAAAACTACCAGACACATGAACAGTTTCTTTCCACAGACTATCACTTTCATGAACACTTAAGTTAATCTCACAGCATCAGAGATAGTCAATAACTATCATCCATTGTACTGAACTGGTCCCCATGTGTATATAATGTAACTGCTTCTCTTATTTCATTATTCTATATTCCATTGTTTGTATTTATTCTGATTTTGCACTTTGCACAATTGCACTATAGTCTTTTGCACATTTCCTACATACATGTAGATATGTATATACAAATATATATTTCTTTCTTGTATATGTAGAAATGTTCCTTTGTGACAGTTGTATACACACATACACATGCACAGAGAGCAAGGTAAAACCAGAGTCCAGTTCCTTGTATGTGTATAAATACTTGAACAATAAAGCTGATTCTGATTGTTCAACTTAAAATCCTCTATCAAGCACATCTGTCTCATTTAAAATTGTCCAAAATGTTTCCAGGCTGGGGCGGCACGGTGGCGCAGTGGTAGCGCTGCTGTCTCTCAGTTAGGAGACCCAGGTTCACTTCCCGGGTCCTCCCTGCGTGGAGTTTGCATGTTCTCCCTGTGGGTGTGCTCCGGTTTCCTCCAACAGTCTAAAGACATGCAGGTTAGGTGGATTGGTGATTCTAAATTGTCCCTGGTGTGTGTGTCCTGTGGTGGGTTGGCGCCCTGCCTGGGATTGGTTCGTGCCCTGTGTTGGCTGGGATTGGCTCCAGCAGACCCCTGTGTTCGGATTTAACGGGATGGATGGATGTTTCCAGGGTAAGATCCAACCTGAGAATGTTGCAATTGAGCTCCTGCCTTACTGGGCCACCTGTTTTGGATGTTTACCAAATTAACATCATTCTGGACCATACTCTTTAAATGCCTATCAGACAGCCTTGGTGTCACAATATCTCCTAATCCATTAACAGCTTTGTTTGGTGTTCCTCCAGATAGGCTTAAAGTGGAGAAGAACAAACAAACTGTAACTGTCTTTAGTATTCCCATGTAGACTTATGTTGCTTAACTGGAAGAATCCTAACCCATCTCTTTTAAGTCAGTGGGTAACTGATGTTATCTATTATGTGAAACTGGAAAAAGTGAAATTCTCACTTAGAGGATCTGTGAAAAACTTTTTTAAAATCTGGCAGGATCTAATCAATAACATTTTAGAATAAGCATTTAAATTGAGGAAGTGGATTCTTTTTCCTTATTTGTTTTAATTATTTTTATTTATTTACTTATTTTTCCTACTATTAAAGATTTACTTTGTTGGTCTAGCTCTCTTTCTCATGGGTGGCGGTTGATTTGATGTGAACTTAGTTTTGTAAAATTTGAGTTGCTTGCATGGAATGTTATCTGCTTTTAATAAATTCAATAAAATGCTTGAAAAAAAAGAAACATAATATATGAATAAATAAATAAAAGTCTGAATTAGCTGCCATGATTTGGAGTGTTTATAATAAATGTAATGGCTTACTTCATGAGGTAGAAGTACATAATAAACAAGAATACTGCTGTCATATGAATATGAAATATTGAAATGGGTGCTTCAATTTCAATATTTAATGTCTAAATATTCTCCATTGTAACAGACATTTGTCATTTTTCACCCACTGATAGAGGTCCATAGAGGGCTAGATCGCTAGTAAAGGATCACAAATCAAAAATAACATCATATTCATAATCACTGACCTTGAAATAGTATAAAAAGATACCCCAAACACTTATGTTTGAAGTGTGTCATTTTAAACCTTCATGGATTTTCGAGGGCTAGGATCAAGTATCGAAAATACCACATCTAAGAATAGTGTAAAAGAATACTCCACATGCCTATATATCTCAGTTTTTTTTTTTTTTGTTTTGTTTTTTTTTTTGTTGAAAAGGAGTAACATCAACCCATCGTATCAAAGTTAGGGGTTGAACCCCTGGGGTCAGTCCCACATCTTCAGGTTCTTCTGATCATTTTTGATAAAGACACCTATTAGTTTACTCTTTATCAAATGAGTGTAATTTCCTGCACAAAATATGGTCCAAAAATGGCATAAATTAGTGTTTTTGGGTCTAGAGTGACAAAAATAAGGGGTATCCCCAAAAACCTTGGTGCTTTGTGTTATGAACACAAAAAGTGAAGACACTTGAGCCCGGGATGAAGGCCTGGCCATAGCATAACAGCAGGCAGAACACTGGACTGGTGCCCTGCCAAGAGCTACTTGTTGCTGCCAGCCTTGCTCCCAGTGCTACCAATTTAGGTTCCAATACTGCTCAAACCTAAATCGGATTAAGCAGATTGAAAAACATTAGGTTATGTTACGTTACAGTAGGTCATGTGTAATTTCGACCTTGGCCTTTGTTATTTATTTCAGGCTTTCTAAAAAGCAGCCACCACAACCAGCTCTGTAATCTGAATGGAATGTTATGTGCAGGTCTGCTGCATAGTTCTAATTCTGTTTACAGACTTCATTCCAGGGTCTAACATTTCATCATGGGAAGAGATTAAGAGGGATTGCACTTTTTGTTTGTATGAATACTTTTTTATGGTTCTCAGAATGTCAAGCTATTGATACATTAGACAATAATGCTGTGCAGATTTTTATAACTATAAACACTCTACTACTTTAATTGACTGTACTTTGTAAATATATTTCAACATATTTTAAGACCAGATATTGTAGCAGAACTACCAGTAACAGGCAGTCGTTATTCCCTGCAGTCCACCAATTGCTGAGATGATTCCTTGCATGCATTTCAGTTCTCTTTCACTGCTGGCTGGACTTTGGAGCGTCTCCTTGAACTGACCATGCTAACAGTCACATGATTACAGCAGGTACCTTTGTTTCTCTCTTGACATCCATCAAGTGTCACCCTCAGTGAACACAAATAAAAATAGGAAGGTGAAAAGAAAGAGAGTAAAAGGAAAGAAAAAACAGTAATTACTGCATTTGATGCTTAACGTCAAGTTAAGAATTTTTGTAACATACTTTTCAGTGGACCACAACATTACAAGTGAAGGTCTGTTACATTACTTAGTTACTTTACCGCCAAATGTCACAAGGACAGTGGATTAATTAATTCCACTCCAAACATTTTTAAAGAGACTTAAGTTGTGAACCGTGGAAGCAGCACATCTGATATTTAGACCTTCATATCTGCCAAGTAATGGATGCACGGCATCTCTGTTCATCCATCAGTCAGGCTTTCAATAAATGATTTGACTCTTTTTTTTTTACTTCTTCAAATGTTGTTCTGCAAGCCAAATAAAAAGGTGTGTGATTCTTATTTTCTGGAGTTGCATTTGCAGTAAGTCACAGGGTGCCACATTCATCGACTGCCTGAGAGCCAGCTTTTAAAAGTATACTGCTGGGATGTTGTTGTTAGGTGTTCACAGTATAAAGGCACTATATAGGATAAAGCAGCTTTTGTTTATGATTTTGAAAATTACACTCTTCCTCTCTTCTGTTCTGTCATTCACTAGTTATAGAATTATGAACACTGCCAATGGGATCTTCTTGATGAATGGCCTGATAATATGAAACTAAAGAAGAAACCTGGGCTTTGTTAACTTCACCTAATGGACCTGATCATGAGTTTTATGGGATTTAAAAACATGCATACATTCTCCAACCTGCTGAATCCACTTCAGGATCACAGGGGGTCAGGATTTATACTAGCAGTACTGGGTGCAAGATGAGAAACACCCATGGGGCAGGGCACCATCATAGGGCACGTGCTCCCAAACAAAAAATGGCTGATGCAGAATAATCAATGAACCTAATTGATACATTTTAGGTGACAAAGAAGAAAAATTGAAGTTCCTTGAGAACACCTGCAAACACCTGGGATAACAAAAAAACTACACACAGACAAACAACTAGCCATTGGATTTGCAGGCCAACATGGTCAGAATTAGGTCAATTCTAATTTATTCTGATATAGCTGCCCTTGCAGCAAGCAGACTCAAAGTCCTGTACAAATATTCAACTAAACACAACAAATCAACATTTGTAGACATACTGATGACACTTTGTCATATTCTTGCTCTTAGAAATGGGTAGCTCATATTTCCTTGAAAAGTACATTTTTTTTTTGGTCTAGACTATTCTTCTTGTGTCCTATGGTGTCCTACTTCTTTCTCAAAGGTCAGAGAGTACAGAAAAGCAATACAATCAGCAGCAATCTACAATCGTGCAGGATACAGAGTGGTAATGTCTGACCTGGTTTCCATATGAAGGTTAGCAGCCACACAATCACGTTAAGTAAACTCAAATCCCAAAATGCTGGCGGCCACTGGCAGCTTAAATGAGAGCGAGCCCTTATCTGAGCTAATTCTGTCTGGACAGCTAGTATGATCTCTCAGGCAGAGTTCAGTGTAGCTTGCAATTCATCCCTTGGCTCAGTTGTGGCTTTTTAAATATCTTGATGTAAACTACATCTGTTTTGAATGCTTCTTCTGGTTCTGCCTTGGAATGTCCTTGTGCTATTCTTTGGGATCTAAAGATCGTAAGCCACCCACAAACAGTTATTTGGTCATCAGTAAGAGAAAACAAACCTCAAAAAACCTCATAAAATGGAGTCCCTGTGAGAACTGATATTAACTACATGACTTCATTGGCCTATTGCAGTAATGTCAAAATCACTCCTCTGGAATAATAGATACAAAATATGTGTAACTTGATTAAAATGCACAGTTACTCTATAGTATGTCTTAAAAATGATGACGTAACATTCTAACACAGAAAACAAAACAGCAAAAGTAGGCATTAGAGGTACATTTCCATGGTTAAAAGAAAATGTGTGTTGGGGTAATGGAACCTGGTCTCCTTGTTGGAATTCGTTCAGTTAAGCAATCCTAAAAAAATAGTGTAGGTTGGCGTTATGGTACAGTATCAAGTAGCAAGGCTGTGATATGTCTGAGTTTTAACCTTTTTGCAAATGTTTCATTGTTTACTACAAAATTGATACATACATATATATTGTAAGAAGGAGACAAACAGAGACCATAAAGGTTTGGAGCCGCTAGGTGTTGCCTAAAGCAAAATGAAATCAAAAGAAATGCAAGTATGTTTTCTCAGACACGTGTCAAAAATAGACTGAATTCATCATAGCAGTGGAGCCAGTTTTCATGATGACAAGAAAGAAGAGGTGAGTTCAGAAAGGCAGAAGCCAGAGGTGATATTATAGGCGGTCTGTCCATCAATCATCCATTCTGCACAAGGAGGAAGAGAAAAGGCATTAAGTGACAGCGCCAACCACTGGCTCGGATTTGTTTTTACCATTAGACAAGCCCTGAAGTTGCCTCCCATGCACATGTGTCTGACAAGATATACTCCTATGTTTCTCCATGGCATCTTTATGTGTCTCAGCCTCTCTCGCCTGGAGCTTCCTTTCTTGATTGTGTTCTCGTAAGGCCTGCTTCTCAGACTTTGTTATTTTGAGGCACCTTACTTGCCTCCTGTCCGCTTTTTGACTCCCAACTATTATAGGCAGGTCCCTATTACCCGCTTCGGAAACATCAATTGTGCTTCCTGTCTTTGAGGGAAACTTGAGTTGCACTTCATTAATATTTAGCAATCCAAAGTCGCTCGGTATATTATTTGCTTCATAGTTGTTGAAATGCTCCCTTATAACTCCTTTTTTGTAAAAGTAAAAAAAAGAAAATGTCATAATCCAGAAGTGAACTATGCACCCCTAATGTATTGTATCATCATTCCTATCACTGAGCCACCAAAGCCAAACTGACCAGTCAGATTACTTGTAGGGACCGGACAGACATAAACGCACACACACACACCCCTACATACGCACACACAGAAGTGTTTTATTATATAGTAGTTATTATGAGAAGAAAATGCAGACATGGGTTCAAAGTTTGGGCCACCTACTTGGTGTGCTCATCTATTTTTTACATTTAAAATAAAAATTATAAAGAACATAAACTGGTGATCACTATAGTAATTTGAGTTGCCTCATGTATCAGGAGTTCCTTCTCCTCTGTGCTCTGGTCATCAAATGACAGCCAGGGCCTCAATGTAGCTACAATATGAATATACGGAAGGGGCAGGATGGAAGCTGATCTGTGCGACTTAAGAGATAGTTAGTGACAACACCCCCTTGTCCATGGGGTGGTATTATTCACCTTGACAGAGCCCCAAAGCTGTCCCCTAAGTGTGTGTAGTTGACAATATATATATATATATATATTACATGCATAATGGAAAAATGAAGTTTAGATAAATTCATAAGTGTAGATGTGATATTCACATGTTTGTTTTTTTAAATATCTTAACATTCAGCTTATTATGACACTGCATTTACTACATTAAGAGAGTTTATTAACAGTTTTTATTTTATTGTTATTAATATTATTGGTAGGTTATATATTAGCAGTAGTAGTGGTAGTTGATATATTTTTTATTATTCTTCTTCTTATTAGTAGTAGTAGTAGTAGTATTAAAGTTGTTTTGTTGCTCTTGTTTTGTCACATGTCACAAGTAATAATGTTAGTGATATCAAGTAACAGCAGCACATTGATACCCTGGACTATTATTATTATTATTATTATTATTATTATTATTATTATTACTGATTAGGCCTTCATTTATAAAAGAAGCAAATTAATTGGTATAACATTGCCATTAAATACCATTGAAGTCAAAATCTATGGGTTGCCCTCCAGATTGCAGCAACCCTTCCAGTTACCAGTTTTTTCAAAGCTTAAGCTCATCAAGACATACTGGAGGTCATCCACCGCACAAGCACATAGAAGCAGCTTGACTATCATCAGCATCACCTCAGACCTTGCACAGAAGCTGTTGTCTGATGACCTCATAGACGACTTTGCTTTCAGAAAATGCAGAGGTGTGCTATTGTGATATTCAACATATAAACTGAAGACACCTCTAAATGTTCACTTTTAAGTTTTGATTATTTAACAAAAAATGTGTATTTGACATTAAAAGTTATGGTTAAGTTTGTGATGTGTGCATCTTATATTATTTATTATTAATTTATATATTTAGTATTCAAATTAAAGCTGTTATAAGAAACACTAATGTAGTAGATTCATAGAGAGGTGGGGTGGTGTTACAGGGTGGCGGTGGACCCCTGGCCCCATGAAGAGATTTCACTTAGGGTCTCAGTTTGGCTAAAGGCGGCGCTAGTGTGCACTCATGAAAAAAAACTTGCAGTAATATACAGGAAAAAGCAACATAGGAAGGGAAGGCTAAATGAAACAGTGAGGTTGGTTATTCTTAGGCAATTGCTTACCTAAGCTGAGAGTTCTATGGACTAAACACTAGATGGCACTCTTTCAACAAGAATGAACAGGTATTCATTCTAGATCAGGGCTCCTCAATTACATTCTGGAGGGCCGCAATTGCTGCAGGTTTTTGCTTTATCCGATTTCTTAATTAGAATCTGCTTATTTACTGCTAAATCGATATGTTTTTGGGGCTTAGTTTTAGTAAACTTGCTTGTAACTGTTACATTTAGGTTTTAATTGTTGCCTCTGTTCATAGCCAATAAGGTGCCAATGATTAAAGGAGCATCTGTGTGCGTGCATCATGAAGTACAGTGTCTGTGTCAATCAAATGTTTTTAAATAAATGAGAAAGAAGGGAAAGACCAAGAGGTACTATCTGTTCCAGACCACAAAAATGTATAGATAATGTTCTCAGAAACAAAACAAAATCTACAATGTGATGAAGATTTTCCTTGGAAGAATGGAAGCACCAACAAGCTAT
Organism: Polypterus bichir lapradei; assembly: GCA_026402145.1. Classification (NCBI taxonomy): domain Eukaryota; kingdom Metazoa; phylum Chordata; class Cladistia; order Polypteriformes; family Polypteridae; genus Polypterus; species Polypterus bichir. The sequence goes on from JANRMT010062842.1 coordinate 30,930,968, forward strand.
ATAATTGAATGCCAAGGCCCGGCTTCTGCTTGTGAAACTGGTTGGAACAAAAACCTACAGCCACTGTGGCCATCCAGGACTGTAATTGAGGAGCCCTGTCACAAAGGCTAAGGTTTGTTGTGCTTGACATGTGTATCCTGCCTACTCTAGCGCCGTAGATTTGGAAACAAGGTAAAATTATGTTACGCTCTGCTTTACTGACAGAGCACTAGCATTATAATAACACACATGACGTGGAACTTAAACTTCCTGCACATTCATGTTTGTTGTATTGTCTATTTTGAAACTCACTTATAAATTCAAGATCTTAACACACATGGTTTGTGAAAGGAAACTGGAGTAAATGGTGAAAACTCATGTTGGCATGAGGAAAAAATAAATCTGGTGGGAACTCAGCTTAGGACTCTGGAGCTGCAAGGCAGCATTACTAACCACTGTGTCTGTGGGGCAAATTTCATTCAGAAAACTTATTGTGTGAAAGGACCTGCTGAGTACTAGTGAGCTTGACCATCTTTAATTTTCAGGATCTTATTTAATGTCACTCATATTGAGCTCCACCTTAGAATTTTGGGGGTTTGCCAGTAAGTGAATTATACAGTGCTTCAAATAATACTTTGTATCCAGCTCATTTCATGACAGAAGATGGGACAAGAATCTAACACTTACGTCAATCTAAAGAAATTCAAAATTTAGTCACCTGATGGAACAATGATAGCAGCTGTTTTCTGAGAATTACCCCGCTGGTATACATTGTAGGGGCAAAGGGTTATTATGCTGGAACATCGTATGGCTTTTTCCACTTACATAGCTTCTTTCATGTTATATATAAGCAGGCTGACCACCACTCCCATAAAACATTAGGGCAATTAAATTTAGTGAAAGGTTGAAATTAAAGGAAAGCTTTATAAAGACTGCAAGCAAAGCCTCCTGGATCATTTCAGGCCAACACTTAAGTACTATCATCTTATGGTTGTTCCCATCTTCCTTATCAGGATATTAAAGTAATTGAGCTTATAGTTTCTTAGTAGGCCACCTTAGGACATGGCCTATTTCAGATACCTCTGAGTTTGACATCTTAATCTCATTTCACAGACTCAACAACCTAAATAAAACCCAGCCAGAAGATCATCCATCAGATGTCCATGGTCTGCATTGGATATCTAAGGTATTGTTCTTATCAGAAATTAAAAAGAAGCATTATTTTAAACATAGCTGTAAGGTTTTATTGTCACAGTTCTACACTTTGTGAGATCTGCTTTCTCCAGCTTTTAAAAAGCTGAAAAACCTCTGATCTCATGGGGAGTACTATGGTGCCAAAAAAAGAAGACAGAATGTAGGGATACATAGTGGGAATACCCATAAAAACAACCTCATCAATTAAAAGCACACCCCTGCCATCTCTCTGAACCTTAATAAGTGGAAAGGTGAAGCGGCTTCAAGCACTTGACTACTATCTAAATACTGTGCCACAAAAGTGAGTTCCAAGAAAATGTAGCCATTGAGTGAATTTTGGGACTGTTTGTCTGTAGGTCTAGCTGCAGTCCATGACTAAAGAAGCACAGGTGAGGTCTGCATAGAAATATAAAACTAAACAAAAATAACCATACTCATTTCTCCTGTCCGATTCTGCAACAGAATATTTTAACTCATGTTGCAGGCTTTGTACAGTTTTGCCCTGTTCTCCAACCAAAATCACTGCTAACCTGCCCAGAGCTCACAGAATCAGAATGTCAATGCAAAAATACAATTAGGGCAAAATAATATTACATTCTCATACCTGCTTGGACCATTCTAAGGTTACAGCGGGCAAAAGTCTACCCCAGTAGCACTGGACACAAGGCAGGAACGACACCTGGATGACACCAGTCCATCATGGGGACAATTTAGAGTAACTAATAAACCCAATCTTCGTGTGTCAGAGAAAAAACTCACAGAGATGTGTGAAGAATGTGTAAAATCCACACAAATAAAAGAATTGAACCCAGCACAATGGATCTGAGGAGCACCGGCACTAACCACTGCACTATCATGCTGTCTCAGGACAAAATTAGCTATTGAGAAAGATCAAATAACTGATAATTCTTCTCAAATTAGTCAAGTTCACAGAAACACTTCAGTGTCATTAGTAATAGAGAAAACCAATATACTGCAGGGCTTGCAGTAAATGGTGCACAAAAGTGCTTGTTTATGATATACATAAGTAATGTACAGTAGTATGACTCTGCAGCTGAAACATTTTAAAATAATTTTTACATGTTTTCCTGCTAATTTGATTGAACATTCTTGTCTGATGATGGCCTAATGCTCTCCTTTGACAGAATGTTGTCTGTATAATTTTGTTTTTTTTTTTTTCACAGGGAATATTTAGGGCACATTATTGTTGTGGTTTGATGTATTCTTCATGTTGTTAATATTTTTGCATTTTTAAGAATTACTTATGAATGCTTTGAAATCACTTTAGTATTTTTGTCTGGCGCCTCTTGACCCACTAGGACAAGAAAACCCCCACATATGATATAAGATTCAACTTGTCTTGATGTCTACTTAGAGATGTTCCTCTCTATTTCTCTCTGCCTAGACCTTCAAAATCCTAATTTTTTAGGCCATTTTTGGAACTTATTTTGTTCAGGCATTACACCCTTATGATAGAGAATTACCTGACTCCAGGGGTTCACCACTAATAAGATATGAGGTGTGAAATTTTCTTCTTTTCATAATATTTGAAGAAATCGAGATTGGTAATATAGGCGTATGGAATATTGTTTTATGCTATTAGATAGATAGATAGATAGATAGATAGATAGATAGATAGATAGATAG